>JAODUG010003583.1:0-30943 GCA_027564795.1 Aphredoderus sayanus
TTAAAGAACGAAGTCAAATGTGGGCTATTTTAGGTACAATCTGACAAGCTCTCCCTCCGTTATAGTCACATTGAAGCCATGCGCGTATCCTCACCTGCAGCGAAGGTGTTAATTCCTCTGTAGTTTTGAGCCGTGAATCTCTTCAGACTCTAAATCCCAGGGGTTTGTAAAGCGTTCCAAATCCAAACAGTCAGGGCAAAGATCCTGCAGGAAAGAGTGGCATTCACTTACGTCCAAAAGATTTGCGGGTATGTGTGCATGCGTGTGCGTGTGTGTGGGCTTGGGTATGTAATGTATAAGAGATAGGTCCGTTCGTACGCACACAGTAAACAAACTCTGAGCTGTGCGGCCAAAACTATTCGTCTGAGATGTGTGTTCACACGCATGCCACACAAACAAACAAAAACAAAAAAACATACAGTAAAAGACAAACCGGGGCAGTCTGCCGATGGAGAACAAACAGCAGAGTTCCAACGGAAGTGTGGTTGAGCCGGTGGAAGAGGCCCCCCCCCCCCCCAAGATCAAGTGCGAGGAGTCGATGTTGCCTGTGTGTGTGTGACTACAGCGGAGATGGAAGGCAGCATGTTTTTCTCTCCCCCACCCTCCCTCTCACTCTCTGTGTGTCTCTCTCTCTCTCTCTCTCTCTCTCTCTCTCTTTCTCGCCAGGCAGACGTTAAAGCACGGGCTGTGTGTTGTTTTCCGTAGCGCGCTGTTCAGGTCTCCCGCGACGCCCTTGTGTCTCACACATGTGTCGGTGTTCGCCGTGCGCACAAGCACCACACTGCTCACACAGCCAGCTGCTGCAGGATGAGCCAGCCCCCGGGCCCTCCCACAACACGATAAGCCCAGCCCCCTGCACACTTTCAGCCAATACCGGACATTTTCCATTATCCTTCACGCCCCACCCCCATCTCTCTATCTCTACCTCTATCTCTCTCTCTCTTCCTCAGTTTGGCGACAGACAAAAGCCCAGGTCCACACCAAGAGGTGTCACAGATTTACGCCGCCTAATACAAGAAGACACACATTGGCACACGCTCCAATTGTCTGACGAGCTTGCCTTTGTCCTCACATTGCTGCATTTTAATATACCGCCGTTTTCACATTTAAAAAGTCCAGCCACCCTGACACATGCTAACAAAATAAAACAATGTTAAATAATCAAAGAGCAGAGAATGACTACAAAAGAGAATATCGCAAAATAAATGTAATAGTCAGTAGATCAGTAGACGAAACAAGGCAAGCCTTAACAAAGAAAGTCCCCTCAACTCTTTATTCTGTCTCCAACATGTTTCTGAAACTGTTAGCACCCATTAGTATGTTTTTTATTATTTATTTGAACTTTGAGCCAGGCCAGAAATCATAGACTTCTTCAATATCTATATAGTGTTTCACATTTATACTGCATTTTTTACACCTGAGTTTACAATACAATACACTAATTATAGTACATCTCAATACCTGCAGTATAACAGACAACACATTTGTGTACAGTAGGTCTATGCACAACTATAGTTATGCATGTTTTGTGTAGTTTTGTGAAATTTAACTGTATTAAGGACATGGTTTGTATCAGTATTCCAAACGTCTGCATATAATAGTTTGAATGTGCATTCCAACTATTCACTGTGTAGAATATACAGACATGATTGTTTTGAAAACTGGTTTTGGTAAAAGAAGGCTATACAGTGAATTTCTCATTTTTGAAAATGAGAGTTATCATGGTTTTCTAACGAATGTACCACAAAACAAACATAGAAGGCGTTAACACAGCCGCTGAGTTCTATTGTTATATTTGCACCTTAGCTGCAACAAAACAGCTACTGTGAACATATATTGCAATTTCAACCTATTTTACAAAGACATAAGGGAGCAGATAAAAATAAAAAAATAAGTAGAAACATATCAAGGAAACATTTGTGATAAGCATTCATGAGCTTTAGAGCGAGGAATAATCCACAAACAGGCTTTTCCTTGCCTCAAGAGATAAACTTTAGGAAAGCTTTGGTTTTTTATACAGGGCAGTATCTGTGGCCTGAAGGAGATTGTAGTCTGTATAAAAACAAATTGAGCTCCCAATGTTATAGCTAAAAACGTTGCAGGGGAGATAAGAATGCTCGATTTCCTGGATTCCATATTTGAGGTTTTGAGTTGTTGGGCAGGAAAAACGTGGGTTAGAGAAGCAAAGAGGTATTTCTCTGCCATCAGGGGGCCTTTGAGGAAGGCTCTCAGCCCTCAAACGCTCTTTTTGAGCCATCCAGTGGCCAGCAGTAAAAGCCTGTGGTTGTCCTGCAAAGGCACCAGGAACTTAGAGACGTGTTATTATGAGACTGAGGGGAAAGGACAGGGCTGACAACCATTATAACCTTCTGCTGCAAAAAAGGTAATGGAAGACAAGGGGAAACATATCAAGAGCCAAGTAGAGATGGACAGAATGCTGAATGTAGCAGTGACCATTTCTTCATTCAAACCAGAGTTTACAATTCAAGTTTGTAAAGCAAAATTGAGTGAAAAAAAGAACAACCCAGGAGTCATAAATAATTCAGATACAAGTTGTTTTTCTTAAGATCACTAAAAACTTGAACTGGGACAATTTCTGCAGTGCTGTGTGAATTTATTTGTCTCTCTCGCCTGTGTTTTGACACACACACACACACACACACACACACACACACACAACCGCCAACAGAAAAATACATGCATGCGTGCACACCCACACACACGTTTAAAGTGAGACTGAAGACTGGATAGAGGTACTCGCATATGCATATATTCCATATGGACCTGTCTAATCACAACATGCAGTTATTGTGGAAGGAGACAAGTGCATGGACGTATGTCAGTGTGTGTGTCTAAAAGTACACCTCTCCTCCTGCTCACTTGCACAGGAAAACAAACACGCCCATGGCAACTGCCCTCATTGTCATTTCTGTCGGTTCGTGCACATTTCTTAACACTCCTTGTGTCTTTACACTATGCACACACATTGTAATAGTGCGTGGGTGTGGACGTGTGCATGGCTGACAGCTGATACTGCAGACAGAGGGCCTCTGATAGGTCGAGGGTCAGCTGCAGGGGGAGATGGGAAGCATGGGGAACAGTTGGAGGAATGTCCTCGGCAGCTGTGTACCGGAACTCTCTCCTCTCTATTGATTGGCCTGGGCCTTCAGCTTCCCACCAGCGAGCAGCATACTACACTGATCCCAACCTCCATTTCAACATATGACAGCCTCCTGTGATATTAGGAAATGGATAAGGGATATTCAACATGTTAAAATAGTTTAAACTAACAAAGAAAGTTAGTACTGTTTGTGTGTGTGTGTGTGTGTGTGTGTTTGTGCATGGCTAGGATGCTATTTGAGTTTAATAAGGTGTTTTTTAATAATTGATGAGTATGCAGAAGGTATAGCTGATCCTCTAATAGCCTACTTTAACAGCGCAAGTAAAGTTTGAGCCCTCTTGATTGGTAGGTTCCTGCGATCAAAGAGCTAAACTCCAATGGCAGTGTCAAAAGCCAGACGCACGTATCAATAATGCATCAAACACACTCAGCCAAACACTCGCAGGAATGATCAGACACAAAGAGAGCCACAATATAAGACAAAGATAGATGTGAGGCTAAGTCAGAATGTGGGTAGAAAAATATATCCACACACAAACACAGATTGCCGTGCAACACTGCAGTGACTGATTTTATTCTCATATATCCTCATTCACACTACTGTGTTTATTTGCTTTGCCGCATCTGACAGCCTTTATAGTAAGAGATGATAAAAGGTAAACTACTTGATTGTGTTATAGAAGCCCACATTTCAACCCCATCTAAAATATGCCTGTGGCTGAAGGGGGAGGGGTTGAAAGCAGTGTGAACTAAGGACGGCACGTCCGAGGCCTGGGAGAGGAGGAGTAGAGAGGGCTGGGAGAGGAGGAGTAGAGAGGGCTGCCTGCCACACAGGTGAGGGGGGGGCATGTGCCTCAAATTAAAACCTTCCTATGTCACTGGTTTCAACCATTCAGGACACAGATTGAGGAGAGCACCTTTAAAATCGTTAACCCTCCTGTTGTCCTTGAGTTTAAAACGCATTACCTTAGTGTGCCAGCAGACGGTGCCAACCGCGGTCCATGTTGTGGTTGGTGCCCTCTGCTGGAATTAAAATGTTAGAGCATTGGGTTATTATGACCCATAGGACAACAGGAGAGTACAGTAATTTTTTTTTTTCCAACGAGAAAACATGTCAGGGGTCCGAATGTATGTGAATTAGCATGTGTGCCAGTAAGCCTGTTTGCCAGTTATCATGTCTTTCAGTTGGCATGTGTATGTGAGTTAGCATGTGTGCTAATTATCATGTAGACCAGTTAGCATGTGTGCTAATTATCATGTAGGCCAGTTAGCATGTGTGCCAGTTAGCATGTGTGCTAATTATCATGTATGACAGCATGTATACCAGTTAGCATGTGTGCTAATTAGCATGTAAGTCAGTTAGCATGTCTGCACTTGTGCGCGTATTTGTAAAGCACTAAGTCTATGGGGAGCACGAGAAGACAGCTACCCTAACAGCCCACGGCATCAAACACAACACACGTTCATCCCCTGCGTGGCGGCATATCAGCAAATCCCTCAGTCTCAGTCAACGCTGCACATCCACTGCACAAAAAAGGCAGACAGAGGCTTGGCACACAGCAGAACGTACAGAGAAGTCTGTCTCTCTTTGATTACTATCTTTCTGTCTCTCCCTCTCCCTCTTATGTGTATACTTATGTGTGCTCACACGAACATTTGTTAAGTTGGAACATTTTTATAAATAAATAACGATGGCAAGCCTGGATATGGAAGAGCGCTCAAAAGGGATCATGTAGCATGTCCCAGCTAAAGGCCAAGGACTTCAAGCCACAGTGCTTTATCAAGGATGGGTTCTCTATGCAGTGATGACAGTTAGTCAATATCCCTCAATCCCCACATTCCATTTGAAGAAGCATTTCTTTCCACCTTGCATTTATATAGGTGTCTGTCCTGTGATCCACAAAAAGGCTGTGCACATGTGTGCATGTGTACTGGAGCCATAACAGTGGCATCCGTGTTGTGGTCAGCAGAACCAAACAGTTTTGAGGCTGTAACTGTAACAAAGTGTTTCTGTGATGTGAACAAGCGTAGAAAAGAATACGCATCTTGCCTGATCTCCTTAACCCTTGTGATGAACCTTCAGGTCAGAATGACCCAAAGCACTAGCTCTTTGTGGCAGATAGAAGGCGTTAAACCTAATTCTACAGCGTACACACACATATGATGTGCACTGAGGGCACAACAAGGTGTGTGTTTTAAACCCGAGGACAACAGGAGGCACAAAAAAACAACACAAATACATGAAGAAATAATTAACAAAGAAATAAATACACACAGCAATGACACTTAAAAAAACACAAAATCATAAGCAATCATGTGGCGCCCTCTGGTGGCATAATTCAAGATAATTAAGGGCGACAGGAGGGTAAAGGTAGTCCTGGTTACCGCCTTTCATCTGCACCTACTGTACACCCCTTGTCCCGTTGTCTCCAGGTAGAGGTGGATTGCACTGCATGTGTGTGATGTGTGCGCTCGTGCACGTGTTCTTTAGATCGGTGGCACATTAAACTGGTATGGCTGTAATGAGATGCCACTTTACAGCAGGAGTAGGGGCTGCCATCTGCCTCCATCTGCTCTCTCGTTCCGAAACACGCAAGCACACACACGAGCACACACACACACACACACACACACACACACACACACACGAGCACACACACACACACGAGCACACACACACACACACGTATAATAAAATAAATCTAGAAATAAATAAGTAAATCTAAAACATCTCTCTCTCTCTCTCACACACACACACAGCAGATTGACAAATGAAAATCCAGCGTTGCATCTATCAGGTGCTCTCGTGGCTCCTTCTAATCCAGACTGCAGGTGGTAGCAATGAGAGAGAGAGAGAGAGAGAGAGTCAGACAAGAGGGAGAGAGAGAACGAGAAGGAAAGAGAAGACAGCACAGGACGCCACAACAGACAATGGACTAAGTATCCATTATCCCCTTCTTAAAATCTCTCTCTCTCTCTCGCTCTTTTATTTACCTTCTGTTGTTTTTTACCGCTTACTTGCTGACAACCCAACCTTCTCCCTCCCTCCTAGGTCACACAGAAACAGAGGGAACAAGAGTGTGAGTAAGGAAGAGCTCCAGTGCTTTCTGTTTACGATAAGGCTGGAGAGATTAAAATAGTCTTGGCAGGCTTGTGTGCCCTGCTGGCGCTCCATTGGAGAAACCTTTGTTCTCCTGAGAGGGAAGCTAATTGAAACTAGGCCCCGTTCTCTAAAACTACTGTCATTCACACTTGACCACTATAGGCCAGGGCAGAATAATAAATGTACTTTCACCGGAGAGAGCTCAATGCGCACCACTGAAATTATACTGTCAGTGCTGTGATTAAAATATGAGCTCTGCTGCATGTGCAAGGTTAGCTCTGACAATATGGGTCTCAGTCTGTTTTACTTGTTTTACTTGGATGAATATAGCTGTGGGTTTCAAACTGCCATCCTTGTTTTTGCCCACCACCAGTTCTCATACTGTAGCCTACATGCCTACAAATTCAGAAAATGACTTCACAACGAATAACAAATAAAAAATATTCTGTAGTGAATCAGGGGGAAATGTGGGGGAAAAGATATATTCGGACCAGTGAATCTATCTAAAACGATCACCACAAAATTACATGGTTCAATAAAATGTGATGCGGTAAGTACTCTTGAGTTCTGAGATGTTGCTTTCGCAGTTTGTCTAGCGCTATTCATCTACAAATTGCCGCCACGCCAAGTAAAAACATGGTCGGTGTAAGTTTGAGATGCATTGTGCCAATATATCTAACAGGAAATTGCAGTGGAAAGGACATTTATTTTGCACCCTTATCTGTATGATTCTTTCTATTTGGGTGTTTGTCTGTTTTTTAACACTTAACTGCAATGTGTACAGAGATTAAGTGGTGACACCTTGGTAATGTATATTTTACTTGTGACTAATACAGCACACCTAAAAATGTCAGAAAGTAGCAGGGTTAGATGACATGACAAATAAAGTCTAAATATTCTAGGTATTAGACTTTGCACAACCTGAAGAAAAAAATCCATTGGTAAAAATAGCTGAACTAGACTTCACATCCATCCACCCACACCTGTATAAGTTTGCAAAGAATGTTTTAATTAAATATGTCTAGTCGCTCTGCTCATGTGTATGCACTCTCAACGCTCAGAAAATCAATCACTGAGATACCGCAGTAGCAGGGTTTGTCAGAAGAAGGAACTCATCCATCCATCCATCCACCCAAGATTGTAAACCTCCCAATACTGAGTGATACAATTTGTTGCCAACTAACATTTCCCTTATTGAGTAAGTAAATAAAAGGCTGAGTGACACATGGCCATCTACAGTAATTATTCATTAGTGGAAATGTATTTATAAAAGGTCACTACATTGGGTTAACAGAAGAGTTGCTGCTCACTAACTATAAGCTCCAATCTCCAAAAGAGAGAATATCAAAACAGCTGAAGACTATAAAATATGGAATTCACTTAGAATTGTGTTTCCAATACACACAGTGCATTTATGAGTGCCAAGTTTCCTAAGACACCTCATTGATTAAGCATTTGTTAAATTAACTTGCAGGTAGAACAATCAATCTGCTTTGGCCAAGGTCTTCTGTATAAGTGCAGGAAAAAATGATTTTCACAACTTGACAGGAGAAAAAAAACTGAAATAAATCAATGGTGGAGAATGAATCAAGACTGAAAGTCTAATTTCACACTCCACTTCAAGTCAGTCATCGCGGTTACTTCTTTTCATTTTGTACGCAAGAGGACGTCGCCACACACATCAGACGGCATCCAAGAATACGCCATCCTTCATGTAACACCTCGCACTTTGTGCGTGTGTGTGGGTGTACACGTGTGTGCATGCGTGTGCGTGTATGATTGCATGTGTGTGTACTGGCACGACAGCTGCACAGGACAACAGCCACCTCTTTGACAGAGAGAATCTTTTGTTCTACCTCTACAATCCCCAATTACCGTAATCTTCCCCCTCCACTAATCCTGACAGGAAGGACTTTGAAGTGCTGCGCTCCGTTGAACATCAAAGTTGCCTCCCAACTCCCTTGCTTGCGCCGGTCTCACGCTGGCGTTGTTTTTAAATGGCATACAAGAGGTTGTTACAACTGGCGGTAAGACGCGATGTACAAATATGTCATTGTGCAATCAGTTGTTTTCCCAGACAGGTATGTGTTTGTATTCATTACCGAGTTGTGTGTTATGGACCCAATAAAATAGCGGGATCTCCCTGTGCCAAGCAACTAAAGCATATTTCAGTGTAATTTTCTTGTGCAGCAGATTGTACTGTATATGGCCTCTATTCGTACTGAATACAATAAACAACCATGCTTGAACTTAGAACACAACAGAAGTCTCAAGGTCAATCTTCCTGACAGAAACCCAGTCTAAGCATTATTGAGCTTGGTACCACAACAACATTTTGACAGCATGAAGAAAAACGACTGTAAGTGTGCGTCTGCATTTGGATTTTCTTCACATTATGACTTTACTTTTAAACAACTTGTCCTTCACATCCCTTGTTTGTGCAGTGAGGTATCGGGGTAGCAAATGGGTAATGATTTCTAATTGTCTGACTTGCTCAGAGATTATAGAGCGAGTAATTGGATGACTTCCCTAGTGATTTTGTGCTGGTTGACTTATTCACAACACAGTTTGCCACTGTATACACTCACAGCAAACATAGTGATACAAAAGAACCAGCCATGTTGAGTAGACAGCCACTTACTCATTTACTCTCGACTCCCTTAACACAGTAGACAACATATATCTAATGCAGTTAAGTTTAGCCAGTATGTACAATAATGCATGATACCATTTTATAGTGATATACTTTACTGTAGGTGCACAATTTAATTGTCTATGGAATGCTATTATTATTTTAGTGACTTGAAACTATGTATGTATTCATCCGTTGTTGACAATGCTTTAAAATAACTCACTGGAAAGCCATTTCTAAGAATCTCCAAATCCCTGAACTATACTAACCAGTGAGGCCTTTGGGCACAAATTACATAAGAGGGAAGAGCATCACACACCACACTAACAGCATAACACACACTGTAATTTCCAGAAGAGGTCACATTGGCACATTCCAAGTTCAAACAGAGTAAAATTGAATCTTGACAGTGACTGACACCAGTCAAGGACTGGACAGCCCCATTTGTAATAAAAAGAAAACTGTGTTATGCAATTAAATGTGCAAAGTACATATACGGAGTTAGCCTTTCAGAGCTTGATTTCCCAAAGATCCATACAAGTCAAATTCACAATATTGCAAAAACTGATTTTAAGCTTGTCAAGAGGTGTAAATATAGAAAAGTATTACCATACAAAACAAATGAGAATATAAACCATACTATATCAATGTGGATACATTGCATATATTCAGTTACAACTTAATCCTACAAACCTTTATAGTTTTAATAATTCTGCAGAACGCTTACTGATATTTGAACTCATTCAATACAAAAACACTTCTCCCTTCAGTGCAATAGGGTGCTCCCTCAGAAGCTCTGCCCCACTCTTTGGAAACACATTGCCAAGGCTAAGATATTGAAGTGTGGTGCAGTCTGCACCACTTGTGTTTCTATTTACATAGCTAGGGTTGTGTAAAAATTCCAGATTATGTTTTCAGGGTGTGCACAGAACGGGCAGCTAGCAGACCATGAGTAGTATATTTAACATGCATGTGTGGGTTAGACATTTAAAATAAAATAAAATAAAATAAAATAAAATGTATTTATACAAAGTAAGCACATGTATCAACACATTGTAATTTTAACCCATGACTCAAGAGAATTGTAAGTAAGGTGCTGTTTATTGACATTCGACAGTAACATAGACAGAACAGAAAAACATCCTTCTTAATAATTTTTAACTTTGACATGTGATCATGACCTGTGTTGTGTATGTGTGTGTGTGTGTGTGTGTGTGTATGTTTGTGTGCATGTGTGTAGATTTGGCCATAGGTAAGACATTTGACAAGTGCAGGGTGTGATTTCACCCCAAGCCTGTTTGAGATTCATAGGTTTGGAATTGGACTCTAAAGTGTAGGGCGACCGCTTTTAACAGCAGGCACGGAATCTGGCACCTGCCCGGGCCTCATCTTCTGGAGACCCACTTAAAAGTTCGTGACTTTTCAGAGTTTTGCATGTCGGATCAGCCACGACCACAAGAAGGGAATTGGAAGCAGAGATCTTGCTGTCATTAGAGACATCAGAGGGGCTTCTCACCTGGAAACCTTTCAAAGAAAACAGCCAGTTGAAAACACAAGATACTCATCTCTAAGTGACTCCTATGTTACAGTTTACTGTACTCCATAAACTATAGTACATACTATACAAGACTAAAGAAAGCCCTTGTAATGGAAGAAATTAACGTAGTAAGTTTGCAATAGCTACAGTGTATATTAATTGAAATTTGAATTTAAAATATGAAAATGTTGACTTGTGAGATGAAAGGTATACTGTTATTGTTCTGACATGATTATTTATTTATGTTCAGAATCAATGATTGTACAATTACAAAATCAAATATGGCTCCCAAATATTTAATACTTTCTTCCTTCCTACTATTGTTTATACTTCACCCCACCTACTGTACAGTGATTGCATGTTTGCAATTGGTGTGCACATACAGGCAAGTCTGTGTTCTCTTGTGCACGCACGTTTGTGTGTGTGCACACGTCCACACCGCGATAAGAAAGTGCAGGGTAGTATTTCAAACACCCCAGTGGTTATAAAGCCTGCCTGATTACAGCATCTGATGGGAGCAGCTACTGTCCCTTCACCTCAGGACCTTTTAACAACTGCTCCCTGACACAAAGGTATAATTTGTGGCCTTTGGAAAGCTTTGGGAAGACAGCAAAACATTGAACATAGACACACTGAATTAAAGGAAGTTGGAACAGTGTTTTCTCTTTGAATGAAAAGGTTACTGTAATGTATAGATTTTCACGTATTGGATCACATGTAAATGTATACTCAACGCTGCTGTACATATGCTAGCTAAAGTCTACCAATGTAGATGAAGAACCTAGTAATATCCCCCCCACCACATTTTCCATATTCAGTCAATTTGTATAGGAGTTCGATTGACCTGTTACATTTATTTGGAAGCTCATTTATTATTTTACTTAATCTCTCTTATGGTGGCTATACTATTATGACTTATTATTCTGCATAAGTCATTTGGTGTTGATGTACAGTTTGCACTTTATTATATTATTGTATTAATTAGTCATGGTACTACTGTTAAATGCTTAGCCATTAACGTAGCAAGCCAACATTATCCCTTTTTGGAAAAATCATGTCACATTCCTACTTGTATACCAATTTTATTATTTCCCCATCAGAAATAAATGGACTGAATCCAGATAGATGGGAATCATCCACACATCACAACAAAGCAAACGTCTTCCAATACTGTTCCTCGGATTTGCAACCAAACAACATGGCCTTACAATTTCCCTGAGGCTTTGAAAGAACTATAAAATTGCGTAATGATGATTAGAATGCTATGCTATGCTATATCATTATATAATTGTTTAAACTATATATAGTGAACAGGTTAGATGTCGATTTAAGTGCTTCATTCCTTAAAAGTACATGGAAGTGTAAAGTGCTATAGCTTCCTGACCCGCATGGTATAGAAGATGCTTTAAAGTAAGTTTAACCCTCGTAATGTCCTCTGGGTCAAACTGACCCAAATCACTAGCTCTTAGTGGCAGAAAGAAGGCGCTAAACCTAATTTTACAGCTTACACACATATGATGTGCACTGCTGGCACAACAAGAGGAACAAGAGAAATAATTATTAAAAAAATATATACTCAGCAATGCCAATTGAAAAAAAAAAAATCATACACAATCAGATGGCGCCGCCGTGTGGCCAAAAACAAGATTTCTGAGTACATTACGAGGGTTAAGAAATAAAGAAGTTAAACAGTTAAATAGAAGTCACACAGTTTAATGTTTAATGTCACTTTAAACATTGATAGGCCATATACCTGCATTTCCATATTTCATGGACTGCAAGGTGGGACTGAGCCTAAGCCTGAGCAAATTGCTATCCATACCTCACTGCATGCTGAGCACAGCGTATCTATCGAACAATGTATCCCTTATGTACTGTAAACTCAATCAGCTACAGTGGTGTGTTGTAAAGTCTATAAGGGACCATGAAACAGGCTGAAATGTTTTGGATTTTACTGTAGGGTTGTACAAATGTACAAACGCATCGCATTTGTACCTGATCATTCACGGGAGATGTTAAAACTTTAGATATTTGAGTAAAAGGGGTAATCTGAGATTATGTTGTGGTTGTCAAACACAAGGATGAGAGCAACACCTGCTGCATCTGAAAACACGATGTAGTGTCCCACTCGCACACGGAATTGTTTCTTGCATGCTACTTTACTCCCAACACAGGTTACAAGGTTTATGTTTATTTCCTTGCGTGTCGGTTCACATTGGCAGGCAAATCTCTGTCTTTGCCTCCCTGCGCCGACTACCCCTCGATCGACTCTCTCCCTCTCTTACTGTGGAGATGGCCACATTAGTTCAATGACCCACACCGGCTCCCTATCACCAAGCCCTGGGAACCACACCTCCCGACTGCCCCACCTTCCCGTACAGACAGAGCTAAACCAAGCCCACGCCTCTACACACAAGAAGGCACAAGAAGGTGACCGACACCCCCCTCCCCCACCTGATAACTGGAGCCCCAGAAAACATGCATTTCTCCTCCGCTCATCCATAGCCTTCCCCAGAATTCCCCCAGCCCTGCCCACACAGTATTCATTCAAAACAAGTCCCCAGTAGCAAATCAGGGCAACCTTCGTGTGTTGGGAAGCGCGATACACACACAATGTGTCAGAATGTGCCTTTTCTGCAGGATTTCAATATAACGGATATGATGGTATACATATGTGTAAGTGTTTTTGCAGCATTTTATTCCGTTATTGTCTATATTTAGGTCGCTTTAAATCCATTTTTACTCCCCTTCTGTGGTCCTGCGTAGGATGTTGTGTGGCTGTGTCGATTTGTCACCATCTGTCACTGTTTGTTTTACACTGGTCACAGTTGGATGCAAAGCACTTACGGTATTTCAAGTGTTTCTCGATTTCCACTTATATTTAGGGTTCACTTTCTGTGAACTGGGCATTGTTGCCCACTTTTCAAAGATAACAGATGCCATGAATTTCTTTTCTTTATTTGTTTGTTTCATGATATAACATATGGAGTACTTATTTTACTGTTGGGAATAATTCCAGGAACAGCTACACAATTCCTCCAAAGTATTTATGGTCCATTTATAAATGTAGTTTAGCTCCAGTGGGATTTCACATCTCTTGATAAAAATGTGATTTTAATGTGGACTTTGGATTAAAACCTCCTTAACTCAACATTTGAAATGCTGAAATATTTCTTTGGTTCTAGAAAAATATATAATTATAGTAAATATACAGCCCTAGTCTTTTTAATTTGTTATACTGTAGAACATTTAAAAAAAACATACTTGACCTTAAAATATATTTAGAAATATGTTTTGTTGATGAATGGAGTCAATGGAGATTAAACAAAAGTGGTTTAACAAACGTTTTAATATGGCTGCAAGTCCTAGCCTAAACTGACGTAAAGGTTTACAAAAGAACACTTGAGCACTAGGATGAAGGAAGCAACAATAAAACAAAGTGCAGATGGTTGGATATCATACTGCTTTAGAATACCATAGCATGCACTATAAGGTTTAAACAAAAGAGAGTATTCAAGGATGTCTTTCTGTATTTATATACAGTATGTACACTTTATAAACAAACAAGTCAACTGAATATGATTTAATTTTCCTTATTATCCCTCGAACGTTATACTCAAAAGGAATAAACAGAGATCTTCCAGATAATCACATTGCCCAGCCATGTGCAAGAGACAAATTGAAGAGAGATTGAAGGAAGTAAAATAACAGTAGGGGAAGAAGGAATCATTCGGTTGCTGTATTTGGCAAAGGAGAGGAACAGGTGCCCCCCTATTGCACGCACGCACTGAAGATTGAGGCTTGATGGCAGGAATTAAGGTTGCAGAAGGCCAACTCATGCACCGGTAACAAACGCTAGCAAAGCATTCAAGAGCAACTGTTTTCCTGGTTACTATCATAGAGTGTACAATTCCACTGCCAAAACTACTGTATACAATACAGACTTACAAACAGACTGATGCATGGTTCTATTTATTTAACTCCACTGCTGCGAATCTAAGTTATAGACCTAAACTTGAAAGTCAAAAGGCCTGGGCAATAAAACAATAGTGATACAGTATGTACCATGAAAGACACCATCAATAGCAATAAGAAAATTGTTAGACTGTTTGGTGGTTTAACGCATTAAATGCACACCGCCAGGAAAGCACATACTGAATACGTAAAGTTCTGTTGCATGACCAAACCCTAAACTTGCTCCCTCCCTGGCTCATAAACATCATATCCCTTGATAATGGAGTGTGCTATGAGTGAAACCGCCTGCTAATCATTTAAGAGGTTTGGTTTGGTTGCACCATCGACATGTGACACAACAACAAATAGCGTGGAGTAAGAAACCTCGCCGATGGTGAGGAAAGTGTTGATATAAAAGGACATATCAGCTCGCCAGTTATATCAGTTATGGTCAGTATGGCAGTTGTATATGATATCAAAACACCATTGTGTGTAAACTCTGCAGGTAAACCATCTTGACCAAGAGCCTTTTACTGCTTCCACCCGTTTGAGTTTGCAAAATATCAAATATAGCAAAATGTCATGTCATTTGTGTGCATTTTCTGTGCGTTTGTCATGTTAACATCATAATTATTACCGGATTGCCTTGATAAATAAATAAAGTACACAGTAAGCTGGGTAAATTCTAAATAAAGTGGTTAAATTCAACCTTTTTCCTAATGAGCTATATTAAAAATAGGTAATTATAAATGATCAATGATTATCAATAGAAATAAAGCCTAGCTACTGTATGCTGACAGAAATATAGCTACATATCACACAGCCCATGTGTAGTTGTTAAGATGTCTCATTATTTTCCTATGAATATCTTCAGAGAAAATTAAACCTCTGGTCCTTTCAACCTTACCTTTCAGATGAGAAACAATCAAGATGAGAGCCCATTATTTAGGCTCAGTGCTTCTCAACTTTGCGCCCTTGCGTGAGCGAAAAAACTATTTATTCAGCTCAGTGAAGAGAAAGTCTTATCGGGAAGACAGAATAGACAGGGATTAATGAGAGTAAGCGTTCCTGCACTAATGTGAGTTTGCATAGATGCCAAACACATGCACACTTAAAAACACATTGCCGGTGCATGAAGACACTGATTTGTGTGTTTTAGTTAGTTCTGGAATCACACTTGTGGTTGTCATTTTATTTGAAGCTTCCGAGACTGCACTTTACCCTCTCATCTCGAAGTCTCTGCTAAGCAGTTGGCACTCATTCTACCCCTCTCTACAGCTCTCCTACTGCAAGCTCACACCATTCTCTACTCCTCCTCTGTTTCAAACAAACAGCGAGCAGAGGAACGGTAAACTTTACCCAGGAGTTATCCTTTAACAGACTAGGCGGTGACGAACCTAACGTAGCTATGAGGGCTACTAGCACACAACAGGATCCTGCTGTATTCACTAGCATAATGCGAGTCACCTTCCCCCATCAAAGATTAATACACCCCTTTAATGTACCATGTCTTCCCTTGCCCAGACACAAGGGACATTAGACTCACCCATACGCGGTGTCACTCAACAATACCTCCGCAGCCTCCATCCTCTCACAGACTCCGTTCCCACATTTCTTCTCCACCCGTCCCTCCCTCACCCCCCGAACCTCCCCGTGCGCCCGCGCATCCTCCCCCTCCTCCCCCTTCTCCCCCTCCTCCTCCTCTGAGGCCGACTCATTACGCACCGATCCGCTCCGTCAGCTGGAGAGATGCAAAGGATGAAGGTGACGGAGGTCTGGGCACGTACAGGACAGGGACGCTCTCAGCGTCGGCGCTAAAGAGGCCCTGATGCCTGAGAAATGAGGCATTCCATCAAGAGTGGCTCTCCACACTGGGGCCATCGAGGAGACTTAGGCGGTAGCTGGAGGATGCTTTAAGAAAAAGGAAGATGGCAGTCGCCAGTCCTGCTCTGTCTCGATGCCACATTCACATAGATTGCACGGCACTTTATAGCCAGAAGCCATTTCCATTGTGTGTTGTTTTCTGTTTATTCTGTATTCTGTTGAGTGGATACCATTTATCAAGACATCATTTACCCTTGACCGCATTGGTGTTGTATGCAAATATACAGTCATTGCATACACAGTGTTAATCTGTCCTGTAATATGTTTGTACAATATTAGTCTACTCCACAATTAATTATACAAGTATAATATCTTATAGAGCTGAACACTGACATATATTTAGCCAAAAAAAAAAAATGTAATGCTTAATTAAATTATTTCAATTCAATTTATATTGAATTACTATTCATATTACTGTAAAACTATTACATTTAATTATCCTCTTTAGCAGGGATATAAATACAGTTCATTCGAAATCAATCAATCAATATCATAGTCAATCAATCAAAAAACAGTATAGGCTTTTCTTGAAATACACAGTGACCAAAGATGTCACAAATGAACAAAGTTTCTAGTTCGAGTTGTCCACCACTAACTAATTCTTAACAAGATAAACCACTGCTACGAACTGTGTCCCATGCATTTAGGTTAATTGTCAGCAACAGGTTGGACTGAGCACTTTATTTTCTAGCAATGCTCGCATGGTGGTCCAATAACTGGGGCAGGGGTGGAGTGTTATCTCTAAGCCGACTGTAAGTGTATCCTTTCATCACTCCCACAGGAAAAATCAACTCAGCGTTTTTCCAATCAAAACCAGAGCTCTTCTGTCATTTCCCCAACGTAGAATCACTTTCCTTTACAAACCCCAATTAAACTCCTGGAATACATTGTGAGCAATATGTTTAATCAATTTACCAAACACACCATGCTAAATTCCTTGTATGTACCACTTGGCAATACATTATCAGACAACTGTGTTTCCCTTGTGTCTGGAAGGACTAGGGGCCACTGTTAAAGTCAAACACACAAACTCGCGTCAGTCTCTCCTGGTAAAAGCTGAAGGGAGATGCTTTTGAAGTCTCCTATCAGCCCAAAATCTCGTCGGCACAAAGAGTGTTTTTTTTTTGAGAAACATCTGTCGCTATGATGATATCATGATACCAGCCTCGATTCAAGCTGCCACATGTAACCTGGTTAAAAGACCACTGAACAGAGGTGGGTAGTCTGATGACAGGAAGCCAAAGCTGACTGTGTTCCTGCCCCTTTGCCATAGCAGACTTATATTTCGGAAACCCCCTTCCTGGGTCTCCTACACAATGGGAGGCAGAGCACTGTAGGGCTAAAAGACAAGGTGACTTGCTGGAACCTTCTGCATGAGTGCACTGCTACACAAAGTATTCTGAGCACCTTTCAGGTGGTGGAGGGACTGTAGTGTGTGTGTGTGCGTGTGCGCGTGTGTGAATACTGAAACAGACGTGTCTTTCTACTTGAAATTCACTCTGTTTCTCCACCAAAAATGTTGGTAGCTTTAATAATTCAGCAGCAAATTCAAAGGGAGACGTGTTAGCCCAAGTTTCTTCAGAGGTGGAGATCTTAAAAGAGCTACAGTGTCTCTGTAGGCTAACAGGGTGAAATGTACTGCAGGAGGAGCTCACAAGATAGAACCCATACAATAAATTATATCTAATGTTTTGAGGTTTTTCAAAAGAGAGGTGTGCTCTTAGAGAGGTTTACTTGAACTATTTAAAGGGTGGTCCACGTTGTCCGTTTTTGGCTCTTCCGATATTAAACAAATATGGGTTGTGTAGGCAATTTTTGCTAATTTTCCTAGGATTTTTTGTGGAACAAAGCTGGTTGCAGGTTGGTACTATATGCCACCATTGCTCACACCTGCCAGAAAATGACCACAGCCTCAATTCCTAATGCAATGCTAAAGGAGCCTCATGCACACAATAACCTCAGTTGTCATAATTCCTACATTGCCCTCTCCTGGTTAGTACAGCACAGTACTGACGTCATGTCTGCTTTGCTGCAGTGACATGGTTGACTTTGTGCCTTGTAACATTTAGGAATAATGTATACTTACCAGGAGCTTACATATGCCCTTGAAGTGTGTTGCCTTCTCTCTGAGATTTACTACTATCTCTAAGCAACGGGCTTCAAAAGAATAGAGGAAACGGATCTGGGTCATCACAGGTCACATTGAAGAAAAGAAAATTATACTGAATCTTAAATCTCCAAAGATCCATTCAGTAATATTGACTGATTTATGATTTTAGATACAAGTTGAATACAAGTCTGATGACATGACAAGTTTGATGACAGCACTAACAAGACTGGGGGTAGGAGGAGAGAGAGAAAATCATAAACTTGACATCAATGAGAACAGTCATGAATAGTTCTAAAAGTGCATTTTGTTGATCTGCTACAGGAGAAATAATCTCTGTATTAATGTTATAAAATAAAAATAAATAAAACACACGCCACAATGCCCAGATGAAAACAGTCAGCCTCCCTCACCACAAGGGTGAATGAGAGGTCCTGGAGGGGAAATGCTTTGCTCTAGCACACCATTAGACTGGAAAATCCTATCGTTATGGCGATCTATTAACAGTGATGGCCAATTCTGGGGAAAGTTCAGCACTGATAAGTTTAAAAGCTGGCGGGAGTTTTGTCAAAGCGGACAGATGGGAGGCTATCAAGGCTGCTGCAGACACTGATCCATAGTGGGTGAGCCTCGTCCTTATGGCGCGACAGTCACAAGGCTGGGCGAGCAGCAGAATCCCTGACTGACACACACACACACACACACACACACACACACACACACACAGCCAAGGTGATTTAATGTGAACTGGCAGACCACTGAAGCCTAATACAAAAAGCCCTCACCTGTACAAAAGAAAAAAAACTGTTTAAAACACTCACATCAATCAATACACGAACATTCAAACACTTAAAAAAAAAAAGTCTGAATCCACAAAGGGAAAAATGTCAGGGGAGGGTAAGGAGGCCCCTTACCTCACTTCAGTATTACCTTATAAAGAAAAGGCTGGCTTTAGCTAAGCGTGCATGACCAGCTGCCTGAGGGAGCAGATTAGAAGTGTACGCAAATTATTCTCATTATTCCAGATGTTTGCACTACGCAGCATCGCTTAGAGGCAGTCAGATACAGACCTGCTTTAGAAGTGGAAGGTGCAACATTGAATGTTAATTAGCGTTCATTCTTAACAGCAAACATTTGATGACTAAAGTAAGAACTAGAAAAATCTGCATTGTTTTACATGGCGTCTATCTATTGATTAGCTTACTTACAATAAGAACTAGTGATGCTTATAACCTAGCAGAACTGCACAAAGACAATCATGTCCTGTTGTTGTTTACACTGCTATGTGCATGTCAACATAAACAACATTGGTATTATTTGTAATGGGTCACAGTTATAATGTAACAAAACATTAGAGGGAGGTTTTACCTCCATCTAAACAGTTTGAGGTGACAGCAAAAAAAAATATTGTGTAGCCTCCTCCGACTGCTACCTTGTATGGACGGCTGGCTTGCAATGGGTAACAATGAAAACATGTCATGGAGTTTCACTTAGGCATTTTCTGCATAATGCAACACTGAATAGAACGCCGAGTGGATAGACTGATGTGCCGAAGTTTCACATGGTAAAAGTGGGGGGGGGGGGTCCAAACTAATATTTTTAAAACTGAGGGGGTACAATGGCTCACACACCTGTGGTGCAAGCTGCTGTCAATGAGCTATTTAACCGCTCCACCTGCGGTCAATGCTGACCGCAGGTGGATAGATGAGGTGCCAAGAGTGCACAGTGAATACATTAAGCATTGCTGATTACGGTACCACAGTTTAATCTGCATTAGCTATTATAGCCGTGCTGCACAAAACAGAAACTCTCCAAAAGCAGTTCTAGAGCAAGGCAGGGATGCTGGTGAAATATTATTGATATTTGAACTCGATCATAAGAAAGTCACCTCTCCCTTCAACGCCATAGAGTGCTCCCCCAGGAGCCCCCCCGTGGTGCGTTGTGTCAAAGATGTGTAGCAACACCAGATTATCTTTTCAGCACGCACACAGAACGGACAGGTAGCAGACCGCGAGTAGGTATTTGTTGAATTGACTAAACTGGCAAGAATACTAGCAATAAATGCTAACAACGATATTGTACAATTTAAACTACTGATTATTTAAACATATAAAACCAACTGGTTTAAATAGGTCCTCCCTCAAAGAAAGCTGAGAAGGGATTTAGAAAGGATTTATCCACACTGTAAAAATTCCAAATTTACAATGAAAAATATATTAAATTAACATAAAAGTATCTTGAACTCTAAGAACATTTTGGGCACAATTTGTTAGGGTCTCCGATTCAACCACAGGCATAGTAATATATTTTGTCTGCACAATACTGATTTCTCATTCTTTCTGACAAGCAATTACAATAATTGGGTTAATCCAAAGAATCACAGGACTGATTAGGCTAACAGAGGAACAAATTATCAACTAACAAACCTTTAGTCGTTCACTTTCCGTTATTTGCCATTATAACAAACATAAAAGCAAATAGGCATTTTCTAAAATGTTCTCCATCTAGTCTCAATTTTACATTTCGATTACAGTTGCCAGATTGTTCATTTCCAGTAATAGTAAAGCTGAACTTTGTCCATTACACATACAATCTCTCTCTCCCTTCCTCTCTGTTGACAGTCAAAGTGGAAACTGTTGATTGCTCAATTACAGCAGACAAGCAGAAAACAAGCAGAAAACATTTGGATGGGTGGTGGGCACCACATCAGAATAGCTTCTCCCCTGTTGAAATAAAAAGAGAGATATGTCTGCAGGAGATAAGACACAATGGGACAGACAAAATGGCTGAGACTGTCAATACTTCACACAACTTTGCAATGCATTGAAAACTGAAACTCAATTTGTCCTTCAAAATATGACTCACATCTGTGAACTATTTGACATTTTACCCATGCATTACCTATTTCTCCTCACAGCTCTTGATCAAACCATCCAGCATAATCATTGATCATAATTTTCTACAGCTCTCCAAGTGCGTCTTGTTAATAAATTGCATCATGAATATAGAACGCTGATTACGATGTGAGGCGGAGCACCTCTACAGTAAATCAAGTCTTACTCAACAGCTGTTGAAAATTAATTTGCACCCATTTACATTGCTACTTAAGGGCCTGTGTCCACCAATGCACTTTTTTGCACTGGCACCACCCACCTAATTTTTAGAGGGCTTCCAATGTGCTTCTTTAAAAGCACTTACTGTTGCTAGGTTACAAAAACTGTCTTTCCAACACTTTTGCATTATTTCATTGTGAACGTCAACAGTAGTACAATCTCTCTAGCTTAAGTTACAGTAACTTTAGAAAGATGAGCTAAAATTATGGAAAGAAACTGCGTGGCATTAACAGCAGCTTGATCGCCATTGATATATCTCTGCCATTGTGTTCAATAAAGTGTATTTATATGGCCTTCAATCACATTACAGTCTCAAAGGGCTGCACAGGCCGACATTTCACATGAAATTAACGACACGCCCACCGCCTGTTCATCATGAGTTAAAAAGTGGAAGAAATCAGAGGGAAGAATGCAGAATTCCAAGATGGTTTGGTTACAATAGGTGCGTTACATTTACATTTAGGTACAGAGTGGGCAACAACAATTGGCAGCTATACAATACATTTAATGAAATGTACCACAGTCTCCAACAAACAGGATCACATAAATACAGTGTAGCAATTAGTTGTGTAATGGTCAGTCCAGTGTGTACTATTGATAGACGCAATATGAGAATATGACTGAGTCCCCAGTGTTGATATCGTATGTACCACCCCCTCCTTTAATTAGCCAATAAGAGAGAAGTGACACTGACAAGCCCAGCGCGGTTTAAAAAGATGGCCTGTTTTCAAATGAATGTGTTGGGAGTAGAGGGGGAATAAGAGCTGTAGAGCCTGTTTCCACCATAAGCGTTTTTTTGCACTGAAAACATCAATTGTTTTATGAACTTCCTTCTTGCAAAAGCAGCCACAGCATAGATCATTTTTTTTCCAGCTCTGCACCCATCTAATATTTGTTTGACAGATGAGCCTGTAGCAATAGTTAAAACTATAAAAGATAAGAGGCAGATGGCGAGAGTGTGAGAGAGCACTTGTCTTTACAAGAGATGACATTAAATTTGAACTAAAGTTAGCCAGGGACTAACTGTTCTATTTCTGTCCGGAGCCATTTCTGGCTGAGATCAGGATGAGCACATGAGGATGTCAGACACTGTTTGAAAGATGAGCCAACTGTATATATTTTGGTGTGTGCCTTAGTTTGTAAATATAGATTTTGTGGATGCATGTTTTACTATTTATTTTCTACAACTTTCTTGAAAATAGCTAGGTGACACAGGTATGATTAATATCTGTATGCCTGTCTTGTTACAGTCGTTTTTGTTCATTACAAAAATATTGTAGCATCATAGGGATTATTATTATTTTTGTTTAATTTTTATATAAAAAAGTACACTTCTTGATATCTCTTAGCAATTATCTTTATGACAGAAATCAACGTTACCAAAACATTGCTCTTGTGGTTTCAAACTATAGTGTATCCTAAAACACACAAAAGTCTAAAATATGTACCTATAAAAGAACCAGAAACACTCAGCTATTGATGTTCAATGTTTATTGATCAGGTCCCTTGGAATGCTGAGCACCTAAAATACAAACCATATATTGTATACAGTTCTTGTTCTGTTTGTCTCTGGAAATGAGTGGCAATTACACCAACAGTGATTGTGTGGTATAGTGACATACTGCAGGAAGGTCAGCCAGAGAATCAACTCTCTGACCTCATCATCCTCCTCATCAACTTCCTCATCAATAGCCATCACATGCTACGGGGTGAACTGAGCCAATCCCAAGTCCTCTCCCTCTTCTCCTGTGGCTGGGGTTGTCTTTAATAACTCTCGAGCTGCTTTCCCATTTATGGGACTTTAGAAGGAAGTCACTGTTTGGAAATGGCTGGTACTTTGATCGAAAGATCTGGCGGATTTGTGTCAAATTGGACTGTGTTGACGCAAACGTGAATTGCCCGGCTTGGGCGATTTATCTCATCCAATGTTGTAATGAGGTGCAGTGTGGCTCTGCCTCTCCTAGAAAGGTTTGGCGAGTCTCTGACGAGCAGTTGGGAAGTCTTGACAGAAAGAGCCGGAGGTACGGGGACCCACGGCTGTCAGGAAGTGTGCAGATGCCATACAAAAGCTAGGTGCTGTAAGGTTGCTTGCAGTCTTATGCAGTCTTACAAGAGCTACAGCACTCATGCACTCATGCACACACACACACGCACGAGCACACGTAGCTTAAACGCACACACAGATGTAGTTTTAAGGTGGCATATCCTATTAGCTCAGTGGTAGAGGGAGTATCTTTCTAAAAGGCCTTCGCTCCCAGAGGGGACAGCTGTCCCCGGTTCTTTATGGCAGAATAGAAAGAGTAAGAGAGTGTCAGGCACTGGACTATAGCCGCAGTGAGGGAGACTCTAAGGCTAATGTCCGCGCTGACAAGCGTACATCCCAAAATGCATAGTTTTGTCTCCATTTTGGAAGCGCGTGATGTATTGTCATGTGACCTGGCTGTGAGTGGCATGTGGTGTGACTTTGCAACGCATCCAAGATGGCAGGCAAATTCATGTACTGGTATCGTCAACATCTATTTCCAGTTTGCAGTTAACACTTGTGCTATCACGGTAACATCTCATCAGACAACCTAACATCTCAGCTCGTGCCAGTCAGTTGTAAACAGCCGCTGTGCAAAGATTCCAAGTGAGGACAACTGCTTCAGTGCATACATCCTAAAAGAGAACAATTCCCAAACAGAATCAAAATCAGTGGCGAGTGGACGTATACGAAATTCATCCATATGAGTGTGGCCATGGCCAAAGACCAGAGACTGTGTGACAGACAGGTCATAGCGGAGAAGCAGAGGAGGACGAGGAGTCAACCTCAGAGAGCCACTGAGGAGGAGAAGGAGCTCTACACTCATCCAATCACCTCTCCCTTCTACGGCGACGTATTCCTCTTCACTTGTTACTATGGCCATGGGGGACATTACATGGAGACACAGCCTTGCTCCTTCACAGACACACACCCAAGGAGACAGAGATGATAGTACAGTCTGTGAAGCATATTGTTCAGGGCCCAATGTGACACGTGCAATCATACCGAAAGGTGATTGGACGGATCTCTGCAGCAAACCTGACCTTTGCGCGACAGTGTCTGCCTACTGTTAACTCTCATAATGTACTCAGAAATCTAGTTTTTGGCCACACGGCGGCGCCATCTGATTGTGTATGATTTATGTGTTTTGTGTGTGTATTTGTTTATGAATTATTTCTTTATGTATTTATGTAGTTTTTTTGGTGCCTTTTACCCTTCTTGTTGTCCTTGTGTTTCAAACACACACCTTGTTGTGCCAGCAGTGCACATCGTATGTGTGTGTAAGCTTCAGAAATAGGTTTAGCGCCCTCTATCTGCCACAAAGAGCTAGTGATTTGGGTCAGTTTGACCCAGAGGACATCTCGAGGGTTAAGCTCCAAGGTGCTGCTTGGCACACAATTACAACGCAGCGACGCAGTGGAACTGCTGTGTTTACTCAGATCGTCTGGGTTTTAACCCAGATCGTCTTGGAGTTAACCCAGATCGTCTGGGGGTTAACCCAGATCGTCTGGGGGTTTTAACCCAGATCGTCTGGGGGTTAACCCAGATCGTCTGGGGGTTTCGACCCTTTTATTGCAACAGTGTACCTCACCGACAACAGCCTCAGCCACACACCCGTCTATCAGCCCAGCCCACTGTTGGTGTGGACGCTTCCGTCCACAGGTGAGGACTCCGTAGGGGGTGTAGTAGAGAGGAATGCTGCTGTGGGGGGTTGTGGGAGTGGGAAACGGGGATGGACTCCGGGGCTTTCCAGCCCAAGCGACGTTTTTGTTACGCTGGTTAAACAACGAGAGAAATTCAGAGACACAAATTGAAAAAGTGTCCATTTAGCAGCAACCTCTGAAAGCAGGGGCTACACAGGCAGTCATCTGGGCTATTCTAAGCCTTTTTATCAGCCTCTGTGTCTGGGACCCTGACAGCCTGTGTCATCAACAGACATTAGATCCTGATTGCGTTGCTAGCTACCTCCGCTGAAAATAGCACTACTCCGTACAGTGCCACGGGTAGTTGCTGTTGCTCCCCTTTAGAAAAACTGTGTCAGAGAGAATTAGTGTTGAGGCTAACTTAGGACCAGGGGTGTCTGGCTAATAGGGAAATCATATGCCAAAAAGAAAAAGGTCAGATAAAATTAGCTGCTGTGTCAAGTGAGGATAAGCATGAGCTTTAGATCTTTGAACTGGGCTCCTTAAATGACAAAGAGTAAAAATGTGTCCCCGTTAAGCAAGTTCACTTTTTTTTTCTTTAAATATTCAACAGGGGCATTTAAGATCAAATCAAGTGAAGTTGGTTATTACAAATCAATTAAGTTACTAAACATTTTCAAATTGCATATGGTTCATATCATAATGAAGAAAATACATTGTACTTATTCTACCCTCAATAATGGTTACAAACAGTGATTAAAAACAATTTAGTCTTACACAGTTGGCATCATGTTACTGCCCCATGTATAGGGCCAAGTTAATGATGACTAATGTATCATCTGGTTACAATGTAAGTAGTCAAAAGTGAATCACACTCTCCTGTTGTCCTCCTTGTCAAACTGACACAACGCACTACCTCTTTCTGGCAGATAGAAGGCGCCAATTCTAATTCTACAGCTTGCACAGATATACTGTATGATGTGCACTGCTGGCACAACAAGGTATAGTGTGTTTGAAATCCGAGGACAACAGGAGGATTAAAAGGCACATAAACACAAACAAATACATACATAAAGAAATAATTTATAAAGAAATAAATACACACAGCACAGACAATAAAGAGAACCACACAATCATATGGCATTACAAGATGTGTTTGAAACAGGAGGGCGACAGGAGGGTTAAGTAACTCCAGGAGATCTACGGTCAGTGTACAAGACCTGCATGCAGTATTTGTATTTAGCAGCTCCCACCTGCCATGTGTTCAAGGTCTGATCCATCACTTCTACAACTAAACATTTATTTTCAAAGACTAAGATTATTCATTATTCAGCACAGAATAGATCATTATTATGTGCTGTCTACATCAAAGTAATCTCTCTTCGTCTGTCTTTAACTAGTTTTGGCTTGTCTTGGTGTCCTCACTAAGCCACTGTACTGTATCACCTGAAACTTTAAAACAGTGGAACTGTAACAGCAGTAGTATCTGAAATCTGACTTTAAAAAGGTATAGTAAGCGATTGTAAGCTAATACACCGTCAAATTCATCAAATATCTTGCGGTCTGCTAGTTTACCATTCTGTGTGAGGGCTGAAGCAATAATCTGGTACTACACTGCCATGGCTACATAAATAGGAACACAAAGAAAGTGGTGCAGACTGCACACAACAATATCTTAGCCTTCCCAACATGTTTCCAATGTGTGGGCCAGAGCTATTGAGGGAGCACGCTATGGAATTGAAGGGAGAGGTATTTTTCAAATACCTACTGTAAGTTCAAGTATCATCAAGCTTTCTGCAAAATGACTTACAATATCTTTAAGAAGGTAAATCAACTAATCTGACTGAGAATCCCTTGTAGTAAAAGGCTACAATACAGTCCTCTGAGAATCAGGGAGAATGACAGTCTAAGAAGAAAAAGGGCAGACAGCCTTTAATAGTTTAGCAAAGGTGTGGGGTGAAAGAATATTGATAACATTAGCCTTGTTGTCAAAGACATCCTTGGTCTCAACAGACGACTAAAACAAGGTTATGTCCCTCAGCATATGCACAGATTGAACATGAGTGAAAGACTAAAGCTTCATGAATATGTTGGCCAGAAGCCAAAGTGGCTGGACAGTGAATACATGATCAAAATCACAGAAAATTTGAAATCTTACTAAAACGGGATATAAATATTTCTTATTTAAAATTATGGTTGGGCAATGACAATACATCTACTGAGATGTTACCATGGCATTCTTAACAATTGGCAAAAACATTGTACATGACTAAATCATTTTTAGCTGAAAAAAACAAAACAGTATGACCTTACCATGATGACAATGTTGGCTAGATCACTCCCAACCCTTTGCAACAATATTGCAAATGTAAATTACTGCTGGCCTGTTCAGTGAATTAGCGTGGGATGACTATACTACTTTTAGATATTAGAAATGCAGTGTATCTGGCTACTTTAAATATATGTAAGTTATCATTTTATCTTAACAATGCCACATGAAGATTTATGCAAGGTTGTATTTCAAACAGAACAGTGAGCTCAGGTGGACATTTTGAGTTTAAACAAAACAAAAATAGGACCTCATACAGGACATGATATTGGTATAACGTGGCGATACATGTAATTGTAATTAACTCTCACTTGACTTTGTGAAATGCAGTTTGTACAGTATCATCATAGACCATTTTAAAGGCTGTATCTTGTACAAATACACAGACACTGTAGCCTACCTTTTAAAATTATGTTTGCTGTCACATCTGTGGTATGGGATTCCAAATGTGAAGCATAGCTTAGAATTCAACACAGGATCCTGGTCACACTGAACAATATTAAATATTCACTTAAATATTCACTTAATTTGGCAACAACAGTAATCTGTCTGATTTATTTGAGTGGTAATCCTCTTTAAAACCATATTCTAGGCTGAAGTCTGAAATATTTATTTGGGATTTCCAAAATGGATTATGTGTTTTGGACAAAATGTATTGATGTATTCAAATAATTAAAGATATAATAATATAATATAAGCAAGAATAACTGTCAGATACTGTACAAAAAAAGAAAACACACACTATTAAATTTGCTTGCAAGAAAAACATGCAACATCCTAACAACATCATGCAACATAGAAACATGTTGCATGAAAATCATTCTCAAAATAAAAATGTGGCCTGACTACTGACTACTATTATCACAATCTTCTAAGTACTCAAAACACCAGGCCACTAATGATAAACAATACATACAACCAAACTAAAACAGTTCTAGATTTGCATGAATTTAATTAAATTAAACTCGTCAGAATTGTTTTTTGCGTAGGATGATAGGTCACACATTAGCACGTAAACTTTCAGTGCCCTGATGAGAAATCCTCCCAATTACTAAATATGACAAAACGGTAAACATTTCTGACTCTTTATATATGTCCTATATATGCTAACTTGAAAGACAAAACCAAATCTCTGCCATATGCCTGAGGTTTATATTCTTGTCGAACAGGCAAGAGAGTGAGAGACAAATCTTAGTTCTAGTGTTTGACTAAAAGACTACACTGCCTTCTACTCTTGTGGGGAAAGTGTAAAATATCGCTGTAGATGTACTGTCGGCATAAGGCATGCTGGATGTTCATTTAGGAGACCATACAGATTAACACGGATATGAACACATGCATTTAAATAATAAGGTTTACAAAAGTCATGATCAAACATTAAATATTTGATCATATTAAATGGGGTGATACAAACAGATTCATAACACCAGCCTAGGTAACAGATAATGAACACTATAATCTTTTAAAGAAGAGGGCTAGCATAGTTTCTCCCTCTAGTGAGGATTGTCCACCTAAGCAACTTAGCTACCTCGCTTGATTTAAAAAATGTTCTATGAAAATAAATAAAGTTGTTTCAGGCCTGAATACAGTATGTGAAATGTGCCATACTGTATGTCCAAATGTTTTAGTAAGTACAGCAGTAGTGTACACAACCTTTAAAATAGATTCTGATTTAATAAAACATTCCATTTGGTTTTGCAACACAGTGATAACGTGGCACACATAGCTTCATGAAATTGGACCACAACAACACAATCGATTGTGAATATAACATTAGCATAACCTCCAGTAACTGATTGCCAGTTTGAACTGCCTAGGGGAGGGGGTTCTCCATCTACTGAATGGCAGACAGGTTTCAGATGGCCTGGTCATGCTCATATTTAATCACAATGACACAGTATCTCAACTCACCCTGAGCACAAAAATACTCAGGTCAGCAGAGAGCACTGTAGTCTGTAGTCTGTAGTCTCTCCACATGAAATTAGTTTTGACAGTGTTTTCCTCTGATTATAATGAGAACAAATTGAGCTGTAAGTGTCTTGGCTGAGTATGGAGAGCTACCCAGTTAATGGTGGGTCCCCTGGGGTCAATAAACAGCCTCATACAGATACAACATTATGTGACAAACATAATTAATGTAGTGTAACACACATAGCCACACATTAGCATGCACGCACATATCAAATCATATTTTTTGGCCTGGAAACTAAGCATACATATTAGAATATTGCTTGGCCATGATGAACCCATGATGTCTCCATTGATTATAAAGTTTATGTGACATGATTGGGGTAAAAAAAGAACATACTGAAAATGGCCAAGCACAATAATGACTTGTATTTTTAGGATGAAAAACACAGGACAGCCAAATCCAAAAGCTGTCTATGTCTATTTAAGGTTTCCAGCTATTACAAGACAGTGGGTGACACAATGTACTGTACGGTGATAGAAATACATCATTAATAAATGATCAAACTTGCAGAAATGCAAAGAGAACCCATGAACACAAACACAAAGATGCCACACATCACTAACCCTTATTCTGTGCAGTGAATACTGTAAATAATATTTAAAATTAGACACTAATTGTGGTAGATTTCCCTGATCGTACTGTATATGGACTAACATACACTGAGCCCTGGATAATACCACAAACAAGTTTCATCAACTGACAGAAAGGCATGGAAAATATGTACAGCGATAACCAGCTCTGATCTGTTTGACATGGGAAAATTTATACCCTCAGGCTTGAATGACTCAGAACGCTCTTGTTTATCTATTTTTCACAGACAATTGCCACATTTTCTGAGAGGATGAGAATAAAAATAATAGCCTGATAAATTAAATAAATGTGACATTTGTTTTCTCCTATATTTTATAATTGCCCTTATTCATGAGAAATGCCCCTGTATCTATACAGGGGCATTTGTTGCTATGGATGATAGGAAAACATGCATCCCTGTGAGTGCCTACTACAACTGTCAATATCTTGCCATAATGTACCTTATCTATCTAGGGAGGAGGTGAGGGGTCATTCACTGTCCACATCAACAGCTGTACTGGACAGAATAAATCATCTGCCACCCCTATGTTGTTTTGCATAAATCAAATAAAGTGACAGCCCGCTGGCGAGTGAAAGTGCACACAACAATTAACACCATGTTTCGCTGAGCAGTGTCAGCGAAAACAAAAGAGATGAGTTGAACATAGGTTGCCAAGGGGACAAAGAGGAATATAAGACAGAATATGGGTTGAAAAGGGTGCTTGCACACCCAGTCCTGTTCAGCCGTTTGAAAGTCTTCATTTACAAAGCTCCTGTAAATTAAGACATCAGAAACTTACTGAACTAAGACCATGTCAGCAGGTTGTTCAGGTGTCTTTAGTTAATAGGTCTGGTGTTTATTTAAGCCTCGTAATGATCTCTGGGTCAAACTGACCCAAATCACTAGCTCTTTGTGGCAGATAGAAGGTGCTAAACCTAATTCTACAGCTTACAC
>JAODUG010003585.1:0-11168 GCA_027564795.1 Aphredoderus sayanus
CGGTGGGTCTCTTAAACACACCGCTTCCCAGCAGCTTAGCTTCCGTTCACTCAATAGAGGTGTGTGTGTGTGTGTGTTAAGAGTAAATATGTCTGTATGCATGTTGATCTATTTCACACACATGTACATTGACAAATGTTAACTGTCTGAATAAATGAAATAAATATGTTTGAAGCACCTCATGTATTGCCAAAGCTAATTTTTTGTAGATATTTGTTATCTATAAGAATAGGATTTAGAATGTGTTGGCAAAATGTTTTTATAATTACATTTGTTTGGCACAAACATGAAATAGTTTAAATGTGCATTATTCATAATATGTATTTGAGGAGACACTGAAAAATAGAAATGCCAATACTGCCTAAAATCTTCCCAGATCATTGGTGATGGAATTTCTGGAATTTAACTTACTCTGCTTTCTCGGGTTTAACATACATCCTATTCTGAAACGGAAAACCCAGAGTTACCCTCTTTTCAGGGTTAACATACTCAGTTTTCACTTAACCTCCTTTCTGAAACGGGCCCCTGGTGTTACATCTTCAGATGTCTCAACAAATATTAAAACCACTGGTCAGTGTTTACATGATAAATACCTATGCAAAATATCACCAATGTGGATGTTTATGTTGCCATGCTGCCTGTCCCTTTTAACAGATATTGCTCTGGTGGCTTGTTTTCCATTCATTTTAGATCATGGACATTCAGATTTGTAGTCAGGGAATTTGACATTTGACAGAGTGGGAACGGGCTGGATATAACCCATGTGTGTTCTTCTGTGAATAATTTAATGTTGTCTAATAATGTTAAAGTATCTGAATGTGATAATCAGCAGTATATACAAGGAATTCAGACATTGAATTCCTATATCAACATTTAATCCCTGTATAAAATAGAAAAGTGGCAAACTGTTTTTATTGATGGCACAAAAGTAAATCAACTTGGTGATACAAAATATTTTATTTATTTATTGTAACCATAAGGTTAATAGGTATCTTAACTGCACTGTATATTTTAAAGTTTGGCTTATGGGGTACAACTCATGCATATTTAGTATGTACTCCCTCCATGGTTCACAGTTTAATGTGGTGTTCTGGTAGATATAGTTTTGCTCCATCTGACTGAATGTTTCTTCTTGATAGTAGCTCATCTACATTTTGGCATCTAATACCTGTAAGAAGAAACATACATATTAAAAAGACACTGATTAATGAGTATGATTAAAATAGTCCCTAAATAGAGCCCAATTTTTAAAAAGACCATTTTGTCTAGTATCGCCCATATTGTTGAAAACTTTACAAAAACATTCTTCAACAACAGTCTTGATTAGTTGGCAGCCTGGCACTTTGAGGTAATACTGTGACAGTGCACAATAATGTGAATCTTTTTGTTTAATTTATTTGGTTAGATTGTAGGCTAGTGTGCCCCTTGCAAGCAGCAGAGCTGCCTGCCTCAGCTTGTCAAAAATGCATTTTTATTGTGTTGGTGATAATAAACATTTAACCCTCCTGTTGTCCTCCAGGTCAAACTGACCCAAATCACTACTTCTTTGTGGCAGATAGAAGGCACCAATTCTAATTCTACAGCTTACACAGACATATGATGTGCACTGGTGGCACAACAAGGTGTGAGTTTGAAACCCGAGGACAACAAAAGGTTAAAAAACAAAACACCTGTAACAAGTTATTCTAAAGAAACGTAACCCTCGTGATGTCCTTAAAAATATAGCATTTGGCCACCCGGCGGCGCCATCTGATTGTGTACGTTTTTGTGTGTTTTTTAATTGGCATTGCTGTGTGTATTTATTTCTTTAGCAATTATTTCTTTATGTTGTTTTTTAATGCCTTTTAACCCTCCTGTTTCAAACTCACACCTTGGATGGAAAACCATCCGCCACCTCAGGAAGGGGAAACGAGGAACCATCCAATTGTGTACAGTAATGATGGGATGCTGTTGACCTCAACTGAGGCGGTAATATTGTGGTGGAAGGAACACTTTGAGGAATTCCTTAACCCGACTAACACGACCTCTATGTTAGAGGCAGAGTTGGAGGCTGATGGGGGATCATCGTCAACTTCCCCGGCTGAAGTCACGGACAGTGGAAAAAGCCCCGGGAATTGATGAGATCCGTCCGGAATTGCTGAGAGCTCTGGGTGTGGAGGGGATGTTGTGGATGACTCTTTAACATTGCATGGAAGTCTGGGACAGTGCTAAATAGTGGTTCCCCTATTTAAAAAGGGGGACCTGAGATTGTGTGCCAATTACAGGGGTATCAGACTACAAACTAATTTGTTCCCTTGTCTATTAATGCCCTTAATGCCAAGATAGCCAGAAGTTAACCCCATTAATAGTTTTGCTCTAATTCATTTATGTTTATCTATTTTTTATTAGAGTTTTTTAACTTTGAATTCTGACCAAATGTCCAATAAATCATTAGATTTCTGTGATGTACTGTATAAGTACGATGTAGGTACTGGTATGTATTTATGTATTTTACCGTTTCTCTGTATTTTATGAACAGCAGATTTTGCACCGTGCAATGTGTCCAAGACAAATTCCCCATGGGGTAATAAAGTCTATCTATCTACACGTCTCAGCCTCCCCAGTAAAGTCTACTCTAAAGTACTGGAAAGGGTTCGGCCAATAGTCGAACCTCAGATTATAGAGGCACAATTCGGTTTTCGTCTTGGTCATGGAACAGCGGACCAGCTCTTTACTCTCGCAAGGATCCTGGAGGGGGCTTTGGAGTATTCCCATCCTGTCTACATGTGTCTACTGGATCGGTTCACGTGTGTGAAGCAGCTGGGATGAGGATTAGCACCTCTAAATCTGAGGCCATGGTTCTCAGCAGGAAACCGATGGAGTGCCTACTCCAAGTAGGGAATGAGTCCTTACCCCAAGTGAAGGAGTTAAAGTACCTTGGGGTCTTGTTCGCGAGTGAGGGGACATTGGAGCGGAAGATTGGCCGGAGAATCGGAGCAGTGGGAGCGGTATTGCAATCGCTTTACCGCACTGTTGTGACAAAACAAGAGCTGAGGAAGGCAAAGCTCTCAATCTCCCGGGCACTTTTCATTCCTACCCTCATCTATGGTCATGAAGGTTGGGTCATGACCGAAAGAACAAGATCGTAGGGACAAGCGGTCGAAATGGATTTCCTCAGGAGGGTGGCTAGGGTTTACCTTAGAGATAGGGTAAGAAGCTCGGCTATTCGAGAGGATCTCAGAATAGAGCCACTGCTCCTTCACTTTGAAAGGAGCCAGTTGAGGTGGTTTGGGCATCTGTTAAGGAGCAGCCTGGGCGCCTCCCTAAGAAGGTGTTCCAGGCACGTCCAACTGGGAGGAGGCCTCGGGGAAGACCCAGGATGTGGTGGAGAGATTATATCTCCCCACTGGCCTGGGAACGCCTCGAGATTTCACAGTCAGCTGGCTAATGTGGCCTGGGAGATCTCTGCTGGAGTTGCTGCCCCCGTGACCTGACCTGACTTAAGCGGTTGAGGATGGATGGATGTATGGACAGAGAAAGGAAAGCCTACTGAAAAAGTTGGGTAAACTATTAGCACCAAATTCCAGGTAGGACTACTGGTATCGGTTCAAATGTGACCCAACCGTAATCCTTGCATAACTAGTGGATAGGTATTGTCGAGCGAAAAAGGCTGCATCTGTAGCAGTTGCAGATGCAGATTAGGGATTATAACTCCCAGCTGGAGCGGATGGAGATCTCCCAGTAGGAGCTGGTGAATGGTGCTGCAGTCAATCTGGGCTGCGGTAATGACCTAGTTTCCATAGAGAACCTAATGTTCAAGTTGATGGATTTCGAACAAAGGCCGGGCTTGAGCATCTCGGGTCAGGGTCGGACTAGGGCTTAGATTTGAGGCCCATGCAGAGCTCCAGAGCACCTTGATTCAATATACTCTCTGACTCTATGTATTTATACTGAAGACATATATTCAAATTATTGTTTGATTGAAGATGTATATTCAAATCATTGTAAACCTTACTTTACTTCACAGGTGATGTTACACTGTTTATGATTTTATATATTATTTTACTCCACGTGTGATCACAGATTAAACATTGAGTATCATAATGTTGTGTTAACTGTATTAAAGTGGGGTACTGCTAAAGCAAGAAGTGAGCAAAATGTGTGAAGGCCAGAAAGCTTTGTTTAGGGATCATAACAACCCCATATATGGTAGAACTGTCAGCTGTACCTGTAACCCATCAGATCTGAAGGACGATGGATGCAACAAACGTGTATGTGCTCGAGCAGGAACCTCCATTTTGTGTGTGTGTGCTATATAAATCCCATGGTATAGGAATAACCAGTCAGAAGTCAGACATCACGACTTGACACTTTGTGTTATTGGCTGGTTAAAGATTTCTGACCCAGGGCCCTGTACTTGTATTCTGTATATCTGTCATTAAAGCTGGTTTTATAAAACTCACACATACTTATTACTACCCTGTTAACTCCATCAAAGAACACACAGAAACTGGGACCTGATTTAGGCCCAAGATTTCTTTACTACAGTTTGCATAGCAATTGTGTTTTAATCAAACATGAATCTGGGGCAGAATTTTGCAGTTTTGAGGGCTATAATCAAGGTGTGTACAAATACTTTGGCTAAGCAATAAGCATGCTTTAGTTGCCCTGAGAAACTATCTTGTGTTACAGATTAAAGGAACACTTCAATTGTGTTATAACCACTGTTCATATTGTGAAACAAATGTACATGTGTGGGCATCTGTAATGGGGAAGGGTAGAGCTCTGCAGGAAGTAGAGAGGGTGTGAGCCCACCAACACCTGGTATGTGTTGGGCATGCACAGTCAGTTTCAATGTTACAGGTACATTCCACATACAAATCAAAGTGTACCTTTACCAAAACAGCTTTCCTTACTTTTTTGTGACTTTCACTTTGGAGGTGTTTGTGTTTGTCGAGCACATACAGCATAGCATCATGGAGTGTTAGGAAGAATATGGACGTCTGGATCTCTTCATCAAAGAACATACAGCTGTGCAGTTTTTCCAGAATGTATGCTAAAATTGACATTATCATTTATTGTTTGTAATTAATTCTGACGCAGAAGATGCAGTATGTAATTGTAGCAGATTAAACTCACCATCACAAGACACAATGTAAACATCCACATCAATACGGATGAAATCTTTAAGGATCTGTTAGGAATAGAAGTGGCAGTTAAGTTGCACTTAAACACAATATTTAAATACAAATGCAAGACACACGATTGGAATAGAGAGGAATAGGGAATATAGCCCTACAGTTTTAAGCCCCTTCAGAGCAGAGATGTCCAGGAAGGAGACAGCAGAAAAGTCCAGAATGATGCTATGCAGGTCTACTATGGGGACACACACGTTGGCAGGAAAATCTGCATGCCAGTCAATCTGGATTTGAAGGTCCTTTGAGTCAAGAGGCAAAGCCTGTTCATCCACTTTCCTTTCATTCACTGCATCATCCCTTGTCCTCTGAGTGTGAAACACTTCGACACCATTCTGTGTGGCAAAATATTAATAACTTTAATCAAAGATGCCTTTTATCAAAAGTTACTATTAAAGTTTTACTTTCAATTGTAGATGCCACATCCCATGTAGACATGCCAAACAAAAGTTGCCAAATCTTGCTCAAGGATGATTACAGTTAGGTCAGGAATGTTGGGGATCAAACCCACAACCTTTAAAACTCTGAAAGAGCATGCCCCTGCCCATAGAACACTTTTCTTTACTATCTAATTTGGGGTTCTGAGAGCACTGTATCTTTAAACAATGACCTCCGTCCAAGCTCACATGCATCAATTGTATGGCCAGTTAAGAGTGAAAATGAATAGGTCTATTATTCAACATCTATAAAATCACGGGCAGCATAGGACAAATTACTTATTACTGATCTCTCAACTAAACATTTTATAAAAACGACAGGCAGTGTAAGATAGCCTCAAGAGCCTGATCTCGTGAGCTTCAGTTTGACTGACGCCATGAGAATAAGCCTGGAGAGGCAAGCAATCCTTTAAATTCTGTATGGTATATCGTGTGACCAATCAGCTCGCACTGGTAGCTTGGTTTGGTGTGACGAAAGCAAAGGCAACTCGAAAACAAAAATAGCTATCTGTGGTTCATCCAATCACCTGCAAAATACTTTTTGAAAGTGCCTTTTCTAAACAGTTTCAATGGATGGCTCCCCAGATGGTTGGATACATACAGTAGAACTACAGTATATATGGTTGTGTGCGTAACAACCATCTTGTGTGTCAGGTTAAATGTAAGCCAGCTTGGATAAAAACCATCCAGATTTTTCTCTCATCAAATCTCTTATGCTCAGTCCCATAGTGAAAAGTATAATTTACTGTATGAACGATTTGTTCACTTTGAATGCATCTGTTTACTGACTCGGGACTCCATTCCTTTGCATGCAAATTAGTCTTCTGGTCTTCTGAGTCATTGATTTTTGTACAGCGTGACCAAAAATATTGTTACTAACGCACACTAAATGGCCTGTAGGCTACTCCATAATCAGCTATTTGAGTTAAAACAACTCCAGTCCACTGGCAGCTGGGAAACCCCTACAGCCACTGCCAGGCGGAAGGGACCCGAATTAAAAAACACACAAAATCAGATGACACCGCCGCGTGGCCAAATGCGATATTTTTAAGGACATCACTAGAGTTAAAGTTGTGTGTAACAATCTGGCATGTCAGGTTACCATCCTGGACATTCATTCAAGTAGAAATGCTTCTAAATTCATTCTTGTAGGAGGAACATTTTGAATGTTTGCAAGTACCAAAAAAGTGGTATTTATCAATCATTCAGACGCTTGATTTATACCTGTGTTTGACTTGGTGACTCAGACACATATGGAATCTTTAAATATAACATGTGATCGCCTGCTTTTAACAGCGGCAGGTGTTAAATTAACACCTAATATGAGACATGGCATTTCCATGGGCTGGGGACCAGGCGATCACATGTTTAATTACCACCTGGCCGTACCAGAGTGAAGTTGACACCCTTTCCAACACAAAATATTGGGAATATTGTCTCAGTCGTGTGTGCCTCTATATTAGTTATATTATTTTTTATTTTAGACATTTAATTCTGGTTGATGACGTCACCAGCCCCCCCACTCCAATTTACCTGAAAATGGTCACAATCGTTTGTGCTGCAGATAGTTTTGTTTGTGCTACTTTCACTTTTTAGATATTAAAGAATATTTAAAAAGGTCAATCTAAGGGCAATCAGCTCCCCACATATTGAAAATGACCTCAATACAGTATTGGTCGTTTATGCTCCGTTACTGCTGGTTTGTGATGTTATAATTGTTCTGTTGTGGTATACAAGAGAATTCTGGGTGACGGCGTTTTCAAATGGCAGTGGACGCAGTGGCTATTTGAAATCTGTCATGGACTCCAAGGTAAATGTTTTCACTTAATGATATATAGGCCTAATGAATTAAAGAATATATATTAAAATATATATATATATATTATATTATATTATATATTATATATATAAGAATATATATAAAATAAATATTATATATTATATAGTATTATTATTAATACTAATTATACTAATACTAATAATAATAATAAAGCCTTATTTATATAGCACCTTTCATACAAAATGTGTAACTCAAAGTGCTTTACAATTGAAGACATTAATTTAAAACAATTAAAAATCAAAAAGGAATAATAAACAACATAAAACTATTTATAAGGCATTAAAATAACAAACAGATTGTCTTTATCCTTCTAACTAACTTATCACCTACTGTATTTGTCCCCTTCGAGATTAGAGTGTAACAAAACATAGATATTTAAAATTATGTGTTCCTAAATATCACCATAGATATTATAAATGATGTGTCCTCAATACAGCCACCATAGGCCTGCTAAATTTAGTTTGTAAATATCACCATAGATATTTACAATTATGTGTTTATGTATGTGTTCCTAAATTCCCACCATAGGGATTTCTAAATTTTGTTTTCACCTACCATAATATCTTAAAGTATGTCCTATGTTCTTAAAAATCACCATAGATATTCCAAATGATGTGTCAATTTGTGTTAATGTTTTCAAAATTTAGTTTTCACCTACCATAATGTCCAATTTTTGTTCTTAAATATCACCGTAGATATTCCAAATTATGTGTCCTCAATACACCCACCATAGGCCTAAATTTAGTTTTTAAATATCACCATAGATATTCCAAATTATGTGTTAATGTATGTGTTCCTAAATTACCACCATAGGGATTGCTAAATTTAGTTTTCACCTACCATAAGGTTTTAAAGTATGTGCTAAATTCCCACAATAGGGAAAACCACAGGTTGGGAGTGGTCCCCCTTCTAGATTAAAAGACAGGAAGAGAGGGTTCCAAACCTTCTGGAGAATATAAAAATGTAAAAGAAATTAAAAAGTAAAAAAGATAAACATATTTGAAATTATAAGGCTATACAGTGGCATTAAGAAGTAAAACATCAAACATAATAAAAAAACATTTTAAAGAAATTTAAATTACAATAGGAAGGAACATAGTAAGCTGCACGGCTAAACAAAGTGGCTAATTCTAAGTGCTTAGTAATAAGCATGTGAAAAGATAAGTGTTTTAACCTGGATTAATAAGATGATATGTTTAGGGCTGATATGTTAATTAAAATTACAATAAAATAAAATTCATATAGAGATAAAATCAAGTTATAAGGCTAGACATTGGGGTTAAGCAGAAGTAAAAGAGAAGTGTTTTTAACCTGGATTTAAAAACGTATATGTTAGGAGTACAGCATAAGTGTCCCAAATGTGTACAGCATAAGTGCTAAACGCAACTTCTCCATGTTTCATTTGGACTCTAGACTGTACTAACTGACCTGTGTTCATGAATCTAAGAGCCCTGCTTGATTTGTATTCTGCAAACCATTCAGAGAATTATAAACTAGAAGCACCACTTTGAAGTCTATTCTGTAATTGACTGGAAGCCAATGTAACGATTTAAGAACCGGAGTGATGTGCTCCGTTCTCTTGGTCCTTGTTAACATTCTAGCAGCAGCATTCTGAATGAGCTGTAGCTTTTTTACAGTCTTTTTTGGGAGTCCAGTTAAGAGGCCATTACAGTAGTCAAGCCAACTAGAGATAAAAGCTGGATAAGCTTCTCTTGGTCATTTTGGGACCTTTGATTCTAGCTATATTTTTTAGATGATAGAATGCTGTTTTGGTGACTGCTTTGATATGACTGTTAAATGTGAGGTCTGAGTCTATCAGAACACCAAGATTATGCACTTGATCAAGAATCCAGCTCTTTACCAATACTTGTTCTTTTGTTTTTGTTGCCAAACACAATAATCTCAGTTTAATCTTGGTTTAATTGTCGACAGTTTTGGTTTATCCAGGTATTCATGTGCTCTATACACTGACACAGAGAGTCTACAGCGCTGTTGTCACACGGTTCGAGGGCTATGTATATTTTGGTATTTGATATTATTGTTCCGTAGGCTATAATATGGCCCAAAGGTAGCATATAAAGATTGAAGAAAAGCGGTCCCAGGACTGATCCCTGTGGGACGCCGCATGTCATAGCCACCCTATCAGATTCATGATTACCAATGGTGACAAAGTAATTGCGGCCATCAAGGTAAGATCTGAACCAATCAAGGACTGTCCCGAAGAGTCCTAACCAATTTTCCAGCCTATCTATAAGTATTTATAATCTACAGTGTCAAATGCTGCACTGAGATATAATAGAACCAGCACTGTTATTTTATCAGAATCAGTATATAATGAAACTTTATATAATATATAATTTAAACTTTAATCAGGGCCGTTTCAGTACTGTGGTGAGGTCGGAACCCTGACTGAAATTTTTCTAGGAGACTGCTAGTCACCTAGAAAGTCAAGAGAAGAAGAGTCAATATTACTGAGTTTATTGTAAACAACCTTCTCAATGGTCTTGGCTATAAAAGGTAGGTTCGACACAGGTCTATAGTTGTTCATTATAGATGCATCCGGTGTTCTCTTTTTTAATAGGAGCTTAATGGCAGCTGTTTTTAGAGACGTCGTGAAGATGCCTTATTGCAAAGAGCTATTAACTATTTGCTGTGTAATAAACAATTTGGCATGCTAGGTTCAGTTTAAGTGGCCTCACCTCATCAATGTGTAACATTTTTTTTTTCAGAAGCATCTTCATTTTCTGGAGAGCCTTTTTCCTCTTTTTCAAAACTCTCAAAGGGTTAAACCCCACCTGGAAGACAAGTGTCATTACGATTCATGTTTGCTTTCTTTAAAAAAAAAACATGTCAAACAAAGTAATGTACAGTAGTGTAGCCAACATACAGCCTCTATGAGCTTGTCCCTGAAGAACTCAATATTGGCAAAAAATAGTGGTGATGGTATCCTGAAGATCACAACTCCCTGTGTTTTATGAATCTGTAAATAAAATTATTGGAATTGTTACGGTTGATGAAGTGTAAAAAAAAAAAAAAAAAGTTAAATGTCAGCTGACTTGTTTGATGCTTAATTAATGGTGCACTTCTTGATTTATTTTGAGTGTTTTTCATGCATTCTACTCCGACCCAACATGCACTACTCTCACTTCCTACTGTCATGGACAGTTGAATTTCTAAATATAAACAGACCAGACATTCTATTCTGGGGGATGCTATAACATAATTTTAAAAGACATATTGTCCATCCTTTTAATCCCCTATACTTACGCATGTGTAATCTTTATGATCTTTGTAGAGGTCAGTCCCAGTGATGTTAGCCAAGACAGAGCAGCGGGGACTAGATTAAAAATAAATCCAGTTTTATTTTTGGAAGTTATCCCTGTTTAGTACAATAGGAGACAACACTAACACTGCCAATGATTAATGGATCACATTTTTCAGTATTGTGTATCTGGCCACTGGGGGCAGTGCTATGGGAACAATGAGGACATGTATTGCATGATTTCAGTTCATGACCATACATTTCTTCTGTAAAATTACTGTTAAGGAATTCCTGGTGAATTTAGACAAAACACTATTATATTATGTACTACACATAAAATAGGCTACTTTTAACCCTTGTAATGTACTCAGAAATCTAGTATTTGGCCACACGGCGGCGCCATCTGACTGTGTATGATTTGTGTGTTTTTCAATTGGCATTGCTGAGTGTATTTA
>JAODUG010003586.1:0-11166 GCA_027564795.1 Aphredoderus sayanus
TATCTAGAGAGAGAGAGAGAGAGAGAGAGAGAGAGAGAGAGAGAGAGAGAGAGAGAGAGAGAGAGAGAGAGACTTGTGGTAAGTTCGCCGCAGGACCCGACGTTCTCTCAATTCCCCCGCGCAGGTCCGAAACAATTAAGGCGTCTGCATCACGCGGCCGCGTCAAATGAACAAACATCTCCATTCAGACGCCGACGGGTTTCTATAGGAACACCAGTTAAAATGTAACCCCTGCCTTTACGGTGGCTCAGGCCTAGCCTGCTCTCAACATACAGGCGAGGTGCTGAATTTTGTATGAGGGTATAACCAGTAGGAAACATATAGCGTTGTTCACAGATATTTGCTCAAGGCGCTTCACTGCACAACAGTCCACTGCAAGCGCAAACAGCTGGGCTCCATCTTGTGTTGCCGCTGTGTTCATCTTGATGATGATATTAATAATAATAATAATAGCAACAGGATGTATCATGTCAACATATTCAACATTTAAATGTATTTCCATCCAGTGTTTATGATACCTCCAACATGTCTAAACGCGTGTAACATAAAGCATGAATAGACAAATCCTACTGACAAATCACTTTCTATTGAATAAAAATGAAGAAACATTATACATATCAAAAGACTGTGTCATAAAACATACATTTAAATACGTAGGTTTACAATTAGATAATTTTCGATGCAGTTTTAGAACATAAGCAAAGCAACTTACAATGACTGAATCAGGTTTGTTGGAGCAGGGAGACGTCTTAAACATGGAAGGCAGTAGATTCCCTGGACTAGGGTGGAATACCACTGCATTACTCCATGCCCACATGTATGATAATGTCAGTCTGGTGTTATTTGGCTCCTTGTTTTGGTCGTGCTGCATGTTGAATTCTTGTACCTTTTGTGTTCCTCTCTGTGTCTGCACCTCCTGTGTTTCATTAGTTTACCTTTGCTTCTTATCCCAAGTCAGTGTTTCCCCTACATTATGTTCCAAACTCCTACTGTGCATGTATGAGTTTTCCCTGTGTTCTCAGGCCTGGTTTTCTGTATTCCCCATTGATTTCCACCTGCCCCTCACTCTCTTCATCCAATGGTCTGCCTTCCTTGGTTAGTCTCCATATTAAAACCCTTATGTTTAAAGAAAAAGTGCTTTCACTTCAAGTGTGCACTGTAATAATGCATAAGAATATGTATGTGTATCATATGAAATTATAAAATACCAATTTCATAACTCGCAAGTAAGAGTGTACTTATGTGAATTGACATCCAGTAATTCACATAAGACTCTTCAGTTAAGTGAGACAAGCTACTCATTGCAGCCATGGATCAGTCTAAGATTCCTGTTTTTAGTTTAGTCCCTCCTCTACTGACTGCACGGTAATCTTCCTCAAGTGGCCAGGCCTCTATGGTAGCTATCATTTGTCACATGGTGCCAGTGTTATGGGTTCAAACAGACATTTGCACTGGCTGACTGCACTCCAACAGTGCAGTTTTCCATCTTCTCTCTCCTCTGGCCCAGTTTCATTATCCTCCAGGTATTCAAGAGGAAATGCATTCTGTGGCCAGACACCTACAGTATTGGCCATTACAGGTCTTTGTGCTCGGTTTCAGTTGTAGCTGCTTCAACAACTGCAGTATGAGTATTTGATTGGCTAGTTTCCCATACATGGTTTGTACAGTACAGAATGTATTTGCTATACCTGTTTTAAAACTGATTTCACGATAACATTTTCCAGTTGAACACGTGTCCCTTTTGTATGCCAGTCATGGAATGGAAAGTACTTAGTTATAAATATAAATATAAATTGGTTTTACAGTAGAGCAGGTATTATGTTTTGCACATGTCCTTGAATTGAACATGTTTCTACCACAGCAGGCAATTTTCCACTTACTCACCATGTGTAAACTATTCAGACCGATAAGAGGAAAATTACACAAACTATACATATTCAAAATAGAAATATTTCACTTCTTGTATAAATGAGATGAAACAAATGTTTCCCATCACATGTAGGCTACATGTTTCACTCGGCATAACTCGACACCAACTCCATAATAAAATGTGCTTACTTGCTTAAATTCTTAACTTGGTTGTTTTTCTTTTGCCCCCTCCACATTTAATTCCATTTTCCTGAATTTTTTTCCCCTTCTCCCTTTTTACGTTGTTGTGTCTTTACATGTAAACATCAACCAGGAGGCAGCCCGCATGTCTCTGTGGAGCAGCTTTAGTGTAACTTCAGCTCTATTGAGCATCACCCTTGGCTGGGTTTGAGGTATCTGATTGGGTCCAGCCATGTGGAGCGCTATTGAATCAAACGAGTATAAACCTCAAGGACATGGTCCAACACACACTCCTCTGCTGGGCTCAGGGTCTTAAAGGAAACACAGAAATAAAGAAACACATGATTACACACCGAAACAAAGACACACTCTCTCTATGCCTGATAATAAACTCATGATATTAACAGATTAAAATCAAAATAAAGACATACACAATATACTGTATATGTAAGCCGTTTCATTCTTCTGGTGTGCTAGGCTAATGCAATATCCCAAATGTGTCAAATATTGATTCTCCTTCATATGCGTGTAGTTATCCACACATGCTTCAAGATCTTACATGGAGTTGCAAATCATTTCTAATCCCAACACACATAACCTTTATTCCTCGACAGTGGTATAAACCATCAGATGCACAGATAAACAGAGAGACTGCTCGCGCAGCCCCAACAGAGAGACGCGCAGGGTGACTAGATATAGACTTCCAGGATTTAATAACTAGGCTCAGCGTTGCGCGAGACATTGGCGGACATAGGCTGCTTCCCTTCTCAAGTGATTAATTAAACAAGCAGGCACACAGCTAGCTACGCGCGGTTTATCGTAAACAATACGGTTAAGGCAGCCACAGGCCGAGAGTTGGGGTGGGGGAGAGATCCGATCACCATGGAGATGTATGAGAGAAAAGGGGTCCCTGAATGCAGATGGGGTTGTCATTATTACTTTTTTATTTATTATTTTTATAATGACTGTCATTATGCGCCGACACTGATTGAATTCCATTTTGTTAGTCAGATTTGTGACGAGCAGAATAATTATGACTTAAGTGTTTCCTTCCATTAAGATTCATGCCGAACATTTTCATGGTCAGACATACAGGATGGTTATCTTTTATTAGAACGAAATACAAGGGAGAGGAGGAAATGTTCTTTAGCTGCAGTTTAAATTAGTTCTGGAACGTGACATAAAACTGACAATTAGACGTTGAATTGAAGTAACGCTTCATAAGAAAGAATTTAAAGTCCTCGACATTTTGTTCAAGTTTTGTAGTAGTTTTCAAAAAGTATCAAAATGAAACAAATATATGATATTATTCCACCAAATCAGTTAAAGACAGTATAAGGTCTGGTTTTGTTGCCATAAATCTACTCTTACCGTAAAAAAAAATGTTTGCTGTGTTTTGTGGATGCTCTGGCACAATCTACAGTGACCTTTTACACAGTTCTCATCTGCAAGACCTCATTCTGTTTACTTTCAGACTTTACCTTTGGTAATCAATGGAAAAGTATTATCAAAGCTGACACTTCAAACCAACAACAATGTTTTTCTGCTGGGGAAACAACTGTAACATTAAAATTTTTAAGTTTAAAAAAAGTTAAAAATCACATTTTGGCTCTGAATTGATTGAATTGCGATGTGTTTACATACTGTATTTTATTTTTTGCCATGAGGAAAAACTCAATTGAGTGCATACTGTATTTGATTCATCTGTTTTCTAGCATTAACATGTGTATACAGAATGCACATGGACACACATAAACATATGCACAAACACACACACATTCAGCTACTCAAAACAGGTAAACAGTAAACACACACACACACTCACATACAAACGCCAGCAAACAAAGCTATTTCTTTCAGCAATTTCTTTCTCTGTCTCTCACCCTCCCTCTCACTCTCTCTCACCCTCCATTTCTCTCTCTCCCTTCCTCTCTTACCCCCTCTCTCTCCCCCCTTTTGTCTTACCCTCTCTATCTACCTCCCTCTCTCTCTCTCTCCTGCCTCTCTATCTACCTCTCTCTCTCTCCCTCTCTCTTCCTCTCCCTCTCACAGTGGCAGGGCTGGGGGGAGGGGCCTGCTAACCTACCAATGTGTTGAGTGAGGGGGATTGGGCGGGGGCCTAATCAATCACTGACAGATTACACCCAAAGCCACTTCCACGGCCATTAAAGCAGGACAAATGCAGAATTGCAACTGAACAACTTGGAGTTTTCAAGCCAACGCGGAGACTTCCCGGTTATTTGTCAAAGTCACCGCCGCAGAGCCGCATGAGTGCATGTGCGAGTGTATGGGGCTCAGAGGCCAGCTAGACAGCCGTGCACAGTGTGAGTCTGTGCGTGTGTCTGTGTGTGTGAGCTGTGTGATTGTATACGTATGTGTATTTGAGGCTGCACTTGTGTGTGTGTGTGTGCGTAAATGTGTGCCCTTGTATGTTAGCAGTGCATGTGTATATAGTACTCTGTGTGTGTGTGTGTGTGTGTGCGTGTGTGTGTGTGTTTTTACAGTCGGCTGCATGCATTGTGCACGTGTGTGTGTGTGTGTGCAGGCATGTACGAATGCCACAGGCTGGGCTCAGGCCCGCTAAAGCTTTACAGTAAATCACATTCCCTTTATAGCCCAAATTTTGCCGCTTAATGCTCAATGGGTTCTGTCCAAATGTGCGTCCTGTCCCATCAGAGCTCCAGTTTGGGCTCTTGGAAGAGTATTGGCTACACACCCTTGCCTCTGAGACACCAGACGGTTTATTCTTTCCCCTCACTCATTTTCTCTCTCTTTATCTAAACAGTAAGCAGCTACTCGAAAGGCATGCCTGGGATTTCATTTCTCTCTCTCTCTCTCGCTGGGATTAGTTTACCCCTCCCTGTTGTGGGGCTTTGTCTATATATCAAGATAATGTTTGATAGAGGCTGGCGAGAGATTTACTGTCATCGCTTTCATAGACGCAATCGCCCAGGGGATGTTATTGTAAATGTACTGTGCAGTTTAAATAATAAGATGCATTTTCTCCTGTAAGATTCTCCATTAAAAGCTTATATGCAGAGACATTGTCTTTGACGTTTTATTTGTACATGGCGCAGGTTAAATATTGATAATTATGTGGATGTGATGAATCACAATCAAAGGACAGGCTTTCTTGTCATGTTGTAGATGTGGAGAGGATTGATTCAGAGTTTTGATGATGTTGAATGAAGGTTTTTTGATTAGACAGAATTCAGTCAAACATTGCATTATTTCAGTCATATTCCTTAAATAAATTACAAATTTGTTTAGAATTTTTACACATTTCTAAATGACCAAAATTCAAGTTTCTTTGAAAATATCCAAACATGTTGCCCACCAGTTCTTCCTACTGTTGCTTCTTTTTACGTCTGTATTTCTTTACCCGTGTTTGTAGGACAGAAAACAAAACACTGAGGCAGTGAGCGGTGACACTCTAGACCGCGGGCGGTGGAGTTGAAACCTAGCTGGTCATGTGACCAAGCCCTCCCCCCCCCAGTCAACCACCTCACAGAGAGGCAGAACAAAAAACAGCCCATACCACCACATTACTGCAGGTGTGTGTGTGTGTGTGTGTGTGTGTGTGTGTGCGCGCGTGCCTGTGCCTGTGCATGTGCACGCCTACACATGCTGTTCTCCTGCACAGTACCCCTCCAACCCCCTCCCATTCAATTAAGAGCTTAAGCTCATTAGAGGCAGACTTACATCATTACCTCTCCAATGGCTAATGAGTTAAAATCTATTTAGATTTATGTTGCTGTTAAATCACTGCTACTACATACATACACACACACACACACAATTTGCGGTGGCTGAAATCAGATATGCAATATAATTTAGATAAACAATCAATGAAAAACCTTATCGGTGATATATTATGGGGAAGTCACATCGGTTTTTTGCGGCTTTTTTTTTTACACAGCAATGTGTAAGCCTATAGCAGTGCATCCTATTTAATACACCTACCTTAGCCTGATGTGTTCTACTTCCACTATGCAAATCGGACAGCGAACATGCCATCTAATGTGTTTAACTTATCAGTCACTCTGTAGTAAGAAGCGATGCTATCGCCACCTAATGTGCTAATATAAATGTTTTGTTTTACTAATTACTACTATAATTGGAATAACTGAAAAAATAAATAAATAAAAGCAATTCTTTCCTTTTAAAGCAATCTGATTAGCAGCTTTTAAAGGGCTATTTTAATTGTGTTAACAAACCATTGGTTGCACTACAGAATCCTTGACAAACATCATGATTTCATGGCAATTGTATAAAAAGGCAATTAATTATGAACAATACTGTTAGAATGTATTCTTCTTTTTACACCATGGCCACTGCAGGGTTTGCAGCTATAACCTCTTAATAGAGATAAATGTTCTGCATATCCTGGCTTTTGACTCAAGGACTCTGTCTGACACACAACATATTGCTGTAGAAACTTGTGACTGTCAAGTCAAAACTGTGTGCAACTGCACCTTATAAAACACTGCTTCATAGCTATAGTAGTTGACCCCATGTTTAAAAACAAATCTGTTAACAATTAACTGTCATTTACTGAATAAATACATTTGCATACACAATTACATTTGCGCTATTTGTATGTCATAATACTTATATATTTAAGGCATCTAGTTTAGTAAATACTGTAGTGTAAATACAAATACATTAGGCCTACTACATATAATGGCTTACCAACGTGTATAGGCTACGGAACCGCCGCAGACAGTTATTCAACCTTTGATGTCTTGTTTAAATATGGTCTCCCTGCTGATGCTTTGATAACGCGATAACTGGGCCATTTTATTCTAATTAGGGCTCGAATTGCTAATTCGACATTGGTGCTATAATTATCACGAGAGATGCACCGCCACAGTGGCCACACGCGGTCTGCGGAGAGGTAGAGTTTCTCCGTGCATGTAGGTTTAAACCGTGCCAAGGCAATATTATCGCCTCCTTGCCCACTACCGTACCAACCTACATAGTTTAGTCGTCGTCTCGCGTACACGTCGCCTTCATTGCCTTATGAAACTTCTGTAGTCTTTTGTTTTGTCATTTTGTGTCCTTGAAGCGCTAACAACCCCCCTCTTCCAAACCCACACCATGTGCCGTGGGCAACTTTACTTTCTGTCTTTTGTCTGCTGTTGCGCCATCGGACAACAACCTTGCGATAATTGGGCTGGATTTTATATCTCCTTTTTTTTTGGTCCTCGCTTTAAGCGCATGCGCAGAGCGGCTCGCACTGGTCAGTCTGGGAAGCAGCTGTTTAGGGTTGGAAATTCCAACATGGCAGTAGTAGCTGTGGTCAGTGTTTGCTGCGTTAACTTGGAATGGTTTCAAATCGGCCGCAACCCCGCTTAACCTCAACGCCCGTTCATCAGCAAAGCCTTGGGGATCGATGCTACTGTAACCCCGGAGGTCGACCTGTCGCAAAAACAGGTAAGGCTTCCCGATCCAGATCCGCTATACGTCTGCAGTTTCGACTGGTCAGCTCTGAAACCAACGCAGTCCCACCGGCGCGTCCTAATGCCGTAGACACAACCACCAGCACCGACCAGCCTTTATAGCGCAGCGCGAATGCATCTTTGCAAGTTTTTCATAAAATGTTAATGATTTCCGCGAGGGTGAATTGTTGCGTCCGTTTTTGGGGATTTTAAAGGAGCGGAGCGCACCTGCGCTTAGCTCGAACCCGCTTGGGCACGTAGCCGGCTGTGGATTCCGTTTTTGTGTGTTCAGGTCTTCTTCTACGAACTAATCGCAAATGATAACGACACAACTCGAGCTATTTTCCGCTTTTTTCGACTGTGCCTATTCGGTTACAACAAGTTGTCCGCACCGTGTGCACGCGGATACGATGTCACGTCGCTTCAGCCACCGCAACATGTATTTTTAAAAAGCACCGATGCGAAGCTTGGACGTTTTCAGGGCGTTATAAGTGATACGTTTTCAAGTTTGGGTAATATTCCAGATACATGGCAAAAGTCCATATGCGGCGATTTTGTGATGACATCAGTTGTTATTTTTTTTTGTGGTCATGTAAACATATTCACTTAATGATATGCATGTAGGTTAGGTGATCAGCCTATCCTATTGAGTTGCTTCCTCGACTTGAAGGGCCAGTATTTTCGAGCGCTTGAAATCGGAGACTGGTCGGAGTCTAGTCTGTAATGTAAAGCAAGCTTTTGGAATTCCTGCTTCTTTTCCCAATTAATGCCAATGTTGTCCTCTCCTCTCCTCTCACTGTTTCAGCACGACATGATCAGCAGCAGCAGCGTCTATGGTATGTGATCTTTTTTTCAGTTAACTTTTATTTATTTTTTTCTGTTTATTGAAAAACCATAGTCGACGAGTAGTCGATTGGCACAGTTATTTTTAAACATGTTTGTAATAACAATGATAATAAAGTAATACTCAAAACAACAACGTTATTTTTAGTTCAAATATTGGCTTAAACGGTTTTCTCGGTTTTTTTAGTATTTGTCGACCAAAGAAAGGTCGGCCTATATCTTATTAAACAATGGGATTGTATGTTTTATTTATTTTGCCCTTACATAGATAGAAAAGAATACAAGTGCGTTCATGGTCATTTCATTGGCCTTCATTTTATTGGTGTGTGTGTGTGTGTGTGTGTGTGTGTGTGTGCGCGCGCGCGCGAGCACACCTGCATTTGCCTACCCAACGTTAATTATGAGATTAATTAGTCTTGGCTGATTGTGTTGCTACAGTAGGTATAGTTATATATTACATTGTTTTAGTAATTTACTATAATTTGATTTGTTTTTAAATAAATGTGGACATTACCTATCCCACCATACATATATTAATAAAAGTTACACAGGTCAATAAATATGTTACAATTGTTAATACCATCCTTTTAAAGTTGGGGTGTACTTAAGATATATATTTTAAAATCAAAAGTATTCTAGGTTTTTAAAGATTGAATCAGTGGCATATCTTAAATGAGACAATGAGCCTCTAGTATGGGCATTGGCACAAAATGTTAGGCATCCAAGTGCAACTGTAAAATTATAGTATATTAGTTATGATTTGTGGTATCACATCATTTCACGCAATGAAGAGATGCATTCTCTGTTGTATATGGTTATGGATTAACATTAAATCAACTGCTAATGATGTACTGTCCTAAGTAATATTTTATACATGCATAACATTAGGGTTTCACAATTGTGGTGAAGTAAAGACATACTGTATAGTAATGTCATGGATAAAATACATATTTAACATGAAAATACTTCTAAAGTAAAACATTTTTGTAGTCTAGTAAAGTATGTCAGACATTGTTAATATTATTGAATGTATTTCTTTTGAAGATGTTCAGAACTGTCAAAATGCACCTGTTGGATTTTATAATGATAGAATATCGTTAGATAATAAATAATACAGGCTTATTTTTAAGATTTTGCACCTTTGACCTCTCTCTCTGTCCTCCATCTCTCTTTGGACCTTTACTCTTTCTCCTATTAAGAAAGTCTTTATTGTTTCTTGTACACACAAATACACATACGTGTTATTATTTTGTATTGCTGACGCATATGAGGGCATGATTTTCCACAAAATGTGTTTGTGCACAGGACAGCTAATTGTGTTTTTAGTTTTTTTCCCATCAATATCATTTCAACGCTATAGCAGTTATGTGATTTGCATGTTTTACAACCACAGGCTATTTAAATAAAATAGTGTTGCAATTTCAAGTAGCTTCTACATTTTAATGTGTTGGTAGTTTAATTGTGTATATATTTTTTCTGAATCCATCCTGATAGATTTTGGCATGGACATACGGTTTGGCTGCCATTGAGATGGTGTACGATATGCAAGAAAATGACCTGCAACCATCTGTCAGTGTTTTCTTTAAATTATTAATAATATTTCCGTCAGTTTCTGAATGACGTATGAGTTGGGCAGTTTGTAGGCAGTTTGTATTTCTGTCAGATATTGTAGATATTGCGTGTGTCACTGTGCGTATGAATTCACTATCCCTGCCGTTAACAGTAGCAATAATCCCTCATTATATACCCAATATATTGACCCCACCCCTTCCCAAGCCATGCTGTAGTGTGAAGCTAATAAGGCCACCTAGGAAGATGAAATAGGGGGGTGTAGGTGTGAGTGAGTGTGGGTGGGGTTTGGCCACTACCTACCCGCTCCTCAGTTTTATTTACCTAAGCACCGACTTCTCTGTTGGATGCCCACGTAAATAGACGGAGCGAGGAGGTGGTTAAAGGAAATAAATGACCCCCGCAACACGGTCAGTCTGTAATGGTTGCCACTAAAGGTTGGTTGTTTCCGGATGCCAGGCTAAAGCATGTATGCCACATACGCTACTGTACAGTGGAGCCTCACGGGACCTCTTCCCCGACGCAATTGTGAGGAGATGTGAAGTTATTGTTAGAGAGGGAGAGAGGGAGGGAGGGAGAGAGAGGGAGAAAGGGAGGGAGAGAGAGAGTCCTTGTTGCACGGCCTATATCTGTGGATTATTTCATTCCCCACCCATTTTTTTGCTGTTGTTTCAAACAAAGGGCCCCCATCAAATGAGATCCAGTGGAGGTTGTCATCTTTTAGCGGATATGTTAAGTATTGTCTTTTGTGTTCGCGGCTGGCTGAGCGCCCCCACCCATGGGAGCCCCGAGCACATGCAAATGGAACAAACCCCTCTCCACCAGCCCTGTCTGTCCATCCATCTCTCTCGCATCTCTTCCTCTTCTCCCCTGCTAGATGTTTCTGGACAGCGTGTCAGTCCGTCTGTCTCGAACCCAAAACACACACACACACACACACACACCTCATCTATTTCACTCTTTGTCCACTCCTCTTTCCCTCAACCCTTGCCTCCCCTCTTAACCGTCCCAGCAGACAGTCGCGTGTCAGGAAACTGTAGCTGTATGTGTGTGTGTGTGTGTGTGTGTGTGTGTGTGTTTCCCAGCATGCTCGCTGACAGTCCCTCCTCAGCGACCTCTCTCTCTCTCTCTCTCTCTCCCCCTCTCTCTCTCTCTCTCCGGGAAGGCCGGCAGCTGGCGGCCGACGCCGAAGATTTGGAAGTCCTTGATGTCCCCCTCTAGCCCCTCCCCCTCCTCCCCTTAGCCCCTCCCACATTTACCCATT
>JAODUG010003588.1:0-11162 GCA_027564795.1 Aphredoderus sayanus
CACTGCTGGCACAACAAGGTGTGTGTTTGAAACCCGAGGACAACAGGAGGGTTAAAAGGCACAAAAAACAACACAAGCACATAAATAAATAAATACACACAGCAATGCCAATTGAAAAACAAACAAATCATACACAATCGTATGGCGCCACCATGTGGCTAAATACGATATTTCTGAGTACATTACAAGGGTTTAAAAGACATGTTCACGTCATTCTGGATCGCTGGGCTGGCAGAGAGAGACGTGGTGACCCGATTGGGCTGGGATGTCTTGCTGGATTTCTGACTTATGCCTGCCCTGACATGAATGCATGTGATCCTTTGTGAAGCATGAATAAAGGAGTCCATGATAAGTACATGCATTAGACTTTCTCCAAGTGTTTCCTTTCCTTGCAAAAAATTGCTGGCAGCTACATGTGCTCTATTGGTTTTAAGACTAAGAGTTTAAGGTGAAAGGTTCATAGGATAAAGGGAGACGCACACTTATGACATCATCATCCACTGACATGTTGACCTTGAGTTCGCAGAGTGGCAAATCAAGCAATTGGTGCTTACTCAAAATGGCAGTCTTTCTCTGAGCACAAAACAAATGTACACGCTCCTTTGCTTTTTCTCTGAAATGGGTATAACACAACAAGACAACACCCAGCTGGCTGGTGGACAGGCTGTGTATCGGGTTGCAATGTTACATAAAACATTTGAACATTTATCGGCTGGCATGCACGCTCTTGCTGTCTCTCACAAGAAAATCACCTTTTCTAAGAGAGAGAAAATGGTATGATTCTCTTTCCTCTACATCTGTCTGTCTCTGTTCCTTCTTTACCCCTCGCTGAGGGATAAATAGGAACAGGATTTGTATCTGAGGGGAATAACATGGATCCCGACAAATGCCATATCAGTAAAAAAAATATTTTTAAATAAAAAGCACTCACTGGAAAGTCTCATCTCCACTATACATTCTTTGAATAAACAGATGCCGACTGAAAGATGGGGAGAGGAGCTACAGGTAGGGATTGGTATTGAAAATCAATTCCAGTTTTTGAGAATTGCTTCCATATGTTCAGATCAGTCAGAAGCGTATACCTCTGAAGTTATCAATGTCAGCATGTTTTTCTGGAAAACCTGTATCATGATGTAAAACTATCTACGCTGATAGTCATAAGAACAGCTGATTTGAAAATGTATACATATTTGGTTAAAAATGTGTACTTTAGTACACATTGCCAATACATGCCAATTTTTCTAAAGAAAAAAATAAGTATCATGTTTAAAGACTAGGTAGACATTCTACACTGTGTTCAGGCAGATAATAAAAATATTTAGCTGACAACCTGATACCTAGATAAGCCAAATTTATAACAACATCAGTATCAATACAATATTTTAAATTCCCATCCCTAGGTACAGGGCACCTAATAGGACACACTATTTATAATTTACAACCACTATTTTACAACATTTACAACCATAGTCGGAAATATCGGCAGGTTAAATTTGCAGTCTAACAAATCAAACAAAGTCCGTCCTGCTGAAGAGCAAATCAAAAACTGTCTACAGTCTTAGATTCTCTTTCTCTGGTTGTTATGCTGCATGGTCATAACATCAAGTGATGCTTTATTCCATTTTGCTGACTGAATGCACTAGTACTAAATTTGTGAAGCAACCAGTAGACTGTCCACATGGGCACACTCAAACTCCACCTGTGTTTTCCCCTGCTATGAAAACTGTGTCAAAAGGGTCCATCAGGGCAACTACTCTGGCGGCAGGCAGATTGGAACAATCAAGCCATCGAGCAGGAGCTATGCAAACACAAAACAGCTGAGAGGAGGCAGAGGAGTGGCCAAAGGCCCGGTGAAGAGGAGGATGCTCCCATTAGCATCCGTCATCGCCACGGCGACCGCACCGGGGCTATACTAAGAAAGCAAATACACTTAGGAGTAGATGGCATGGAGGAAGGGAGAGACAAACAAAACAAGGTGAGTGCCACACTGAAGACAGGATGAGTAGCAGAGGTTTATCTGCTTGATCAACAGAGACAATAGGAAAGGCAAGGAGGGAGAGCATTACATCCAAGCTGTGAATCCAATTAGTCGACAGCAGAGGTGTAAAAGAATTGCATAGAGAGAGAGAGGAAAGGCAGAGAGAGAGAGAGAGAGAGAGGAAAGGCAGAAAGAGAGAGAGGAAAGGCAGAGAGAGAGAGAGAGAGAGAGAGAGAGAGAGAGAGAGAGAGAGAGAGGAAAGGCAGAGAGAAGAGAGCAAGTGAAAGAGGAGGGGGGCAGAGAAGGCAGGAGGGAGCGACAGATGAGTAGGAAGGGCTACAGGAGTGCAGATACTGACTGGCATGAGGCAGGCCAGAGAGAGAGAGAGAGAACTGAACACAAGGCGGTAGAAGAGAAAGACAGGACTTTCTTCCATCCTCCCTCTCTCTAGGCTGGGGAAGGTGGGTCGGGAGGGGAGGCGACTAGCAGTAGGGATCGGCACCCTTCTGGGAGAGATGCTGAACGCAACAGAGCAGGAACGGACCCCTTAAAAAGGACGGACCAGTTTGTCTGTGTGGAGAGAGGCAAAATCTCAGTCCTGCCTGTAGACGCCTTGGAGAGTGGTGTGCGTGTGTGGTGGGGGTGGTCTCTTACACAAGCTCTACCTTGGCGTAAAGGATTACAAATGCACACAGGAAACCTGCCAGACAGACTACTACAATGATGGATCTGAGGATCGGTGTTTAATCTATGAAGGTAAACTGAACTGCACGGCACAGAACAATGTTATAGTGGATTGTTGTCACTTAGGCTAACAAAACTAAAAAGGACTTGTGTGTAGCTTAGGTGAGACAAAAAAAATAAAAAATGTAATTCTTGACAAAGTGCAAGATGATCACACACTCACAGCAGAGTGCCAAATTACTGTGCTAATGAGTCACCGTTGACGAGCTGTGATAAGAATAATTAGGCAAAATGAGTGGCTGTCAAGCAGCGCGCAACAAATGTCTTCACCGACTCAGTTCTGTTCACTGTACGGACATCTGCCCGACAAGACTGGGCCTCTCATTGTAGCAGCTAGGAATATAGTTCATGATTTCCTCAGAGTTGCCATGGCTATGCATGACCTTTGCACTCAGATCTGGGTGACCTCAATAAACAAATGATTTATTATGCGCATAATTTCACATATATCCTAGAACTGTCAAGATATGCAGGATATGTCTTGGGTATCAGGGTGAGAGAAACAGTTATAAATTGCTTTTAGAGCGAACAGTTGTGACTGAACTGAATGTATTGTTGAAATTATGACAATGTCAAATATGTAAACAAAGTACAGACATGGAAACACTGTATATCAAATAGTATCTTTACAAGAGGATGTAGATTTAAAAGGTTAGATTTTCAATTTAAAGTAATGAAAACAACCAAAAATGTAATTAAGCAATAAAAAGTAAAAAAGGATTTTCACTAACGCCTGTAGCAAAAGCAAGAGAAGAAATATGTGGCAGATTAAATGTCTCAAAACTTCAAATAAAATACAGGTTATTATCCACCAATGAGTTTCCTTTGCTGATTCAACCAAAACAAGTCTACCTTGGCACACACATACACACACAAGATGAGTTGATCATCATGACCATTTTCTTATCCTGTTTCACTTCCATAATTACAGTCACCATTGCCAAAACCATGCCACTTTGATTTGTAATGGGGATAACTAAAACTGTGCCTAATAATGTGTCTAATAATAATAATATTAACATAGGCACACATACACCACAAATAAGCAAAACTTACAACTTAGTATCGACCGTCCATTGATGCTTTAATTTCAGCATTGGAGATCTGTGCCATGTTCAGGGCCCAGGGACACTTGACCTACTATGCAGTGTGAGGTGGGGTGGGGGAGGTGTCTAAGCTAGAAAGCACATGCGGTGATGTGGTGCTGCTCTGGGCAGTCACACATAGGCACGAATGTACAGCAACTGGGTTTTTAATCTCCCACAGTATCTGGGAATATCCCGGAAGAAAGCAGATATTGGACAGCAACTCACATGATTACATAAAGCATGAGCAGGCTGACAAAGAACCAGTTGACAGCATGCAGCAGTCCTTCGCCACACGGTTGTGGACCATCAAAGCAGGCTAAAACAATGGCTCAAACACACATGCAGGAGCGTAGAAACAGCCCAGCGGGAGAAAGATCACAAAGATGTATGCTACTACAATGAAACCCGGCCAATGACTAAATGTTTTTTAATCTGTTTCTCAGGACTACAGGCTCAAACCCCAGAGGGGAAAAAAAAAGAAGCTTGGCAGAGATATTGGTGATGTCACGCTTGGCGCAAAATCCCTCTCTCAATCGCTTAAGCATCATGAATAGAAAATAGAACAGCTGTGAATTCTGGAGGACTCCGCACGTATGTTTAAAGAGAGGCCGGCCGCCACGCTCTCCTGATGCGTGCAGCCTTTGGAGCTCTTTGACCTTGGGCTCCAACGCCAACTGAGGGGTCAAAGGAGCGTGTGGAGCCACAGGGATTTATTTGAGGGAAGTGTGGGAGAGCACACTTTGGTCCTCTGAGGCGGACAAACACATGCAACCTGGCTGGGCACGTCGTACCATGGATCATAACTGGACGTACAACAAATCCAGAAAGACAGGGGGAAGACTTCAAACAAGGCAGTAGGACAGAAGAGAGGAGAAAGGCAGAGAGAGGAGGACTGATCTGGTGCTGGTACCACTTCCAGGGAAATATGACATCGGTCCAAGCACAAGGGACAACAATGAGACTGAACAGTGACTGAACACTCAATGAATGAAAGCATTGATCTAATTGCAGCAGCCCTCTGAATAGGGGAGGGCGTGTGGCGTGATTTTTCTTTTTGTGTTTTGTTGTTGTTGCTCTTGAGTGTTTATTGATTCTCAAACAAGCCCTTTCTCCCTCTGCCTGGGACACAATGTTGGCAGAAACATTCACGCTCATCTGTTTTCCAACTCCCAGAATGACTTCTTAATATCCATTAAAAGATACTGGAGCAAGCCCCTGATGAATGGATTAGCTGCACCCCTACCTAGCCACGCACAATATGCTCAAATGATGGTGAGAAGGTCTGATCAATTCCCAAAGGTCTCTTGGGGTCTCCTCTAGTGCTGCTGCTGGACATAACCCATACTGGGCGGCTGGGGTGAGTGAAACAGTGGCCTTTAGACACAGATGAACCAATGCCTGTATTGTTGGTCTCTATACCAAGGTGACAATAGGTTATTGCAATCAGATCATTTACTCTAATTATACTAACCATATTAATATAACCATATTATATTACCATAGTGCCATGATAAGAGGCTGACTGAATTAGCACCTAGGATAATAGTACTTTCTAGAGCATTTCCAACCCCCTTCCAACTTTAAGAGATTGCAACACTGTATGTGTGAAGGATATTTCGAGGTACTTTATACACCACTTAAGTAATGAGTTGGACATAATCCTCACAACTGATCACCAGATTGATTACTACTTTCAGATTTCTCTTTAACATGGCCCTATGACATGTTCTGCCAATAGATGTCACAATAAGGACCATCATCTCACACCAAAACAAATGCTTCATGGGCCACACGCATGCACTAAAATGCATGTGTGCCAGACCGTCTATGAAAAAAATTAACAGAGAAGCACAGGTTGCAACACACTGAGGCAGTGATGTCATTAGCCCAAAATATATTTACACAGGAAACAATTGTTTGCTGCTATATTCATGTTTAAAATATCATCTATAGGACCTTTACGTTTACTTTATAAAAATCTGATTGTAGAACCTCCTATGCCTCCACATGACAATGTGTAAACAAGTATGCACATTACATCTGCAACAGATGGACAAATGCTAAAGTAGTCTGGATGCAGACAAACTATGTCAGCTAAAATGCTACTTTTGTGCAAATGATTGTCCAGATCTCTACCTTCCTTCAGGATAATGCACACCTCTCCTGTGCTGACCTCAGCAGCCACCATGAGCAACATGACTGTCCTCGACACTGCTGAACCGTTTGAGCTCGACACAGACCCCTCTGAAGAGATCTACCCAATCAGCTTCCAGGTACAGCTATGTACCTGGGGAACCAATATCACAGATAACCAATATCACACATTGGCACCATTGCAGGTCGACACATACTTTAATCTTAAACTCTAACTCAAATCTTTGCCTCAGGATGATGGGTACTGCTTATTGGGTACACTCATGTTAATCAAAGCTAAAGCATGGATTAAAGTCAGCCATATCTGTGCCAGTGGTGATGATGTAAAGGTTATTGTGTAGCTTAACCATAACTGCTCTCGCCCTGTCTCAAGGTGTCCCTGATGGGTTTTCTGTTGCTGGAGATTGTTCTGGGCCTGAGCTCCAACTTAACTGTGCTGGTCCTCTACTGTATGAAACAAAACTTGGTTAGCTCCGTCTCAAACATTGTCACCATGAATCTGCACGTGTTGGATGTGCTGGTGAGTACTGACAAACTAAACGTAGCCACAGCTTTTCCCATTAGCAGATAATTACCAAGGGGCAGTTATCTGCACCGGCACTAATGTGGAAAAAGTCATTATGCAGGCGCCAATATCAATGACACTAAATTCATGTCTTTTCTAGCTATTCTTCTACTGTAGCATGTCGGAGAAACACTCCACAACCGCGATAGCATCAAATGATGTGCCTAAAATAGTAGACGCAGACAGTGCTCACATAAGTGCTGTCACAAGAGTACAATACGACTGATCCCGTTACCCTTTAACTGTGCATTCATTTAGCATCATTGTGGTGAGTAAAGCTGGCTGAGGTTTGTATGCCAGCAACCAGAACAACCACTGTACAGTACAGTACAGTACATTACGCTTCGCTTAGGCTAAAGCACGAGCGTGAATATGGATAACATGCCCTAACCCTTTTCTCTGTTTTTAGGTGTGTGTATCCTGCATTCCTCTGACAGCCGTGGTCATTCTCCTTCCCCTTGAAGCAGAAACGGAAATAGTCAGCTGCTTCCACGAGGCATGCGTCTCATTTGCTAGCGTATCCACCGCAGCCAACGTCCTAGCCATCACCGTGGATCGATATGACATCTCTGTGCGGCCAGCGAACCGCGTACTTACCATGGGGCGTGTGGCAGTTCTGCTGGGGGCCATTTGGGCCCTCTCTTTCCTCAGTTTCCTCGTCCCCTTCATTGAAGTAAGCTTCTTCAGTCATACCAGGTTGGACCAGGTGAACCAGAGTACAGTGGTTACATTAGCTCACCCCAATGAGTATGACACTGAGCCAGGCTTGTACTACCACCTGCTCGCCCAGATCCCCATATTCTTTTTCACGGCCGTGGTCATGTTAGTGACATACTACAAGATCCTTCAGGCACTGAACATCCGCATTGGAACCCGCTTCCAGCACAACCTCCCAAAGAAGAAGCTGCGCGCCAAGAAGGCGGTCGCCTTGACGACGGCTACACAGGCCGAGTCCACCGACGCTTCGCAGAGCAGCACGGGCACAAGGGGAGTCAGCAACGCGCCACTGGGCATGCGGACGTCGGTGTCCGTCATCATTGCGCTGAGGCGAGCGGTGAAGCGTCACCGGGAAAGGAGGGAGAGGCAGAAGAGAGTCTTCAAGATGTCCCTGCTGATCATCTCCACATTCCTCCTGTGTTGGACGCCTATAACCGTGCTCAACACCATCATCCTCAGCATCGGCCCCACTGAGTTCACCATGCGGCTACGTCTGGGCTTCCTGGTGATGGCTTATGGCACAACTATTTTCCACCCACTGCTCTATGCCTTCACGCGGCAGAAGTTCCAGAAGGTACTCAAGAGCAAGATGAAAAAGAGGGTCGTGTCCGTCGTGGAGGCCGAACCCATGCCCAACCAGGTGGTGATACACAACTCGTGGATCGACCCCAAGAAAAACAAAAAGGTCACCTTCGAAGACACTGAGGCTAGACAGAAATGTCTATCGTCAGAAGATGTGGAATAACAGATGTGTTGCAAATGTAAAACTGAAAAAAGCTAAACATTTGATGGAGAAACCAAGTTTGTGGTTTAAAAAAAATATATTCTACAATGGCTTTTAAAGTGGACTTGCGGAATGGTGTAGAAAGATCACTTGTAGAGAATATACTGGAGATTTTATTTGAAGAGGAAAAAAGTAACAAGAATAACAATGGCTATAAAGTGTTACAGAAGTGTAAGTATAAACAAAAGGACCTAGTGTATAGAGAATGTTTTCTCATCAATGGGGTTGTCATGGATACTGTCACTCTTAGGAAAGATGTGTTATGGTCACAGAAATGGAGACTCATATTATCATTTACTTGAAACACGTGTGTAATACAAACCTTACACAAGGAAGTGGGAACTACCAGCAGTGTGTAGATGTGTAGATCCTTGAGAACTACCTTTATATTCACAGACTGAGCCAATTCCTACATTCATTATTTCCATGGTGAAAAAAAGATATAGTTTAGAACTAGGCTCCTAGCCACCTAGAGTTGTCTCTATTATGTTGTGGAGTGGTGTCGGGAACAATTCAGCGATCCCTCTGTAAATGCAATGCATGTTCTTTTGTTATTGTTACATGAGATATATGCTTACAGTATAGTGCTGTGCAGTCATCGAATACATCGATAATATTTGTCCTCTTTTGTAATAAATGACTTCAGGTACAATTTGTGTCAGTAGCATCTGCTCTCCCATTTCTAATTGAGCAGAGTTCATTATTTACATATATACATCAATTTAAATTTAAAAAGATAAAGCTAGCTTACATTTGACAGAAAACAACTGGGGCAACAAGCAATGTTTAAACAATGAAGGCCAAAATATACTACCAAATGTGTGGACTCACGCAATGCGAAGGGCTCGGGCTCTTCAAAGTACAGTATACTTTACTTTCACCTCATGCAGATGCGTCTGTTGCACACAACCTCAATCCATGTTCACTACTAGTGTATTTTGATACCTTGCCTGGCCTAAACAAGGCATGCTCAGTGTTGAGAACAAGTGTGTATGTATGTATGTATGTATGTACACACAAATATATTAATTTTTTATTTATTTACTGGCACACACTGTGAGTGTGTTTTCACTGACCAACTATCTGACATTAAACAGAAGTCGCCTGTAAAGTCACCTGTAAAATGTACATTATTATTCTCCCTCTTTACTAGGCATTCTTACAAGTGGATCACAACAGTTAACATACGTTCTATTGTATAAAAACCTATGTGTGGCAGTTAGTGATATCAGGGCTAAGCTATGACAGCGTATGCACTACCAGAGATATTCTATTACAGCACATGATTCCACCAAGGCATCACTAAATTACCATTTCCACCCCAGCGATAAAGAATCTGTCATAAATTCACTGTATCCAGATACTGAATTCTAATGGATTAACCCATGACCAATTCACATGCCTTTGAGTTATCGTACAAAACAAAAAGCCTTGACTGATCTCTGCCACTGAATAAGGTTGATGAGACACTTAAACTTACACTAAACAGTGTGTCAAAAAGCTGTCTGTGCATGTCAGCACTCTTTGGGAACATACTGTATTACAAACAAACACAGATACATTGTTTCCATTGCTACCATTGCATCCTCATGGTGTAGCAAATTTTGGAAACGGATCCTTGTGTCACATAGAAGAGGTGCTGTCATGCTAGAGATCAGTACACTGACCATTTGGAAATGCACTTAGCCACAGGAATGTGCATGTGCGTGCACCGTGTGTTTTAGTGAGGCGGTGGCCTTTGTATATTGACACACCCCGAGATACAAAGTTTCCTGTGGCGCCATGACAATCATCAGTATCACCATCTCTGTGTTGACAACAAAAGGTCACTGCACCTCCAGAACCTTGGCACAGCAGGGAACAATAGTGTGCAGGGAGGTCAGGTGTTTGGTGATAAAGCCCTGTAATCAGGTGCTTGCTGGGGTTAAGAAGTGACTCCTTACCCAGCTCGTTGAGGGTCTGGGCGGCCTTGGTGATCTCTCGGCTGCCCCCCTGGAGTTGGCCCTGCAGTCTCTTGCTTAAGTACAGGATACGAATGATCCTCCGGAGGAGATCACAAGCCACCTTAGGAGGTGGAGATGTGAGGGGTGGACAACAACAATAATCAACGCAAAAATATAGAAAACAAACATTAGATAACGGGGGAATTCTGGCCACCTTTACCAACAGAATCAAATTCCACAGAAGGAAGAGAGGAGAAAATTAGGGCAGATGTGTCCAGAATTCCCTTTTATACACAGCTACCCAACATCCCAAGTGTAAGTGTGACATATGTTCAGGAAGAGAAGCTATACACAAAGGGTTTTATTAATAACTGCTTGAACTTGGTCTCTGGAAACCAGCTGCTAGTTATGATCAGTTTGAAAGCTTTTAGCCACAACCCCCCGTAATGTAGTCATGTATACTAGCCAAAATAATACCAAAATATGTATGCATATAAACATATTAAGAACATGGGTCTATACCACGTTTAAGTAATTATAATGAGTGCAATTACAAAATAAAAGACTATTTACAAAAGAACTACTCATGTAAATGACACACATACAAAGACTGTGCTTTGTATTACACTGTATGCATGCCATATGCAAGCACACACACAGAGAGGCAGAAGACATACACAGTCAACACTCTATTAAGATGTCTGACACACACTTCACTAATGCATTTTTGGGCAAACACATGCACAACAAACACTTGCACACAAGCGCACATACACATAGTGATCCTTTTTAAATCTGGTATTTTATTAGGTTCGTTTTATTTTCACAGCACTAAATTGCACATGCCCAAAGAGACAGCACTGACACCTTGAATTTTACCAAATGTCACGGCTGTGAATAAACCGACCCTGAGCCTTTCAATATGGTTGGAAACTAAACTAGGAGGTTCACCTGTAAACGGGCAAGCTGTGTAGTCCTGGCCACAATCTTGTTGTACGGGTCAACAATCTTAGTCCTTATCCTAAAAAAATACAGCTTGATTGGTCGGTTTCATTAAGAAAAACATCATGACAGTATCCATTCATTGATTGGCTGAAGAGGTCACAATGCTGATTTTATTAACCCTCGTAATGTACTCGTAATATAGTATTTAGCCACACGGCGGCGCCATCTGATTGTGTATGATTTG
>JAODUG010003591.1:0-11159 GCA_027564795.1 Aphredoderus sayanus
AAGGCTGAGTAGAAAACCTCTCTGGTAAAAGGCAGGCAGTGCTATGTTGTGAAGTTTGCTGATAATATCTGTTCATAAAGACAGTGTCAGCTACCCCTCCCAATCAGGACAACATTAAATCACATATTTGACACTCAAACATACAGCCAGTAGTGCTCTTAAAACATGTAAACTCCTGTTTTAGGCAGGATATGTCCCTATATGTACAGTAGTATACATGCCTGATTATAATGAATGGCTCCAACTGCCATAGAATATATTTCTAAAATGTTAGCAACACATGCAATGCTATATTGGTTGAATGTACACATGATGTGTATAGTAGATACAGTATAAAAACAAGCTAAGTATACCGATTTCTGCTGCCTTCTTGTGGTCATCAAGCATAGCACCGGATAGAAACTTAATTATTTAGTCATACAGTATAGGGAGGGATGTTGGTGTAATTTATGATGAATGGTGGTTATGCACTGCATGACCAGGTGTTTATTTGACTTGAATAAAAATCTGAACAGAACAGGTAGTCGTAATGCAGCTCTTAGTAAATGTTGACCAAGGTCCCTTGGTTTTCCTTTCAACTGAGATATTTATTTGTTGATGGGTGATATAATGGCAATTCTGTTCAAGTTGGTAAAATGTATTTAGCCTACTACAATAATAGTTTTTTAAAATATGTTTTATGTGAATAGAGAGGAAGGTACTCCATACTCTAGTCGGTTATTCATTTAAATACTTTTGTCTTTATTGTAATACAAATAACTATCCCGTCCAGCCATTTATATTACCTATTTCCTACACAGTATAGGCAACCATTTCTAACCAGATTTTACCAACACAACACTTTCAAACAAAGTCCACATTAAACCTATAGAGATTTAAGTAATGTAACGGAAGAATAAAATCAAGGAGATGATAAATAGCACATGAATTTTGTTTTTAATTAAGAAACACCAAGGAAAGTGGGGCTTTTCAACACTGGAAACAAAGCAGACACAGACAATATTTCTTATAGGTACACTTTTGTTCACTGAACTCTGTGATAATTAATTTTCACATCTTATGTCTTTCATTCGAAGTAAGTCTGTCTTCGAAGTATGTCTTTCACTTGACATAGACAAATATAAACAATTTCAAAATGGCAAAATAAACTCCTAGCAATGCTATATTTTGCATTGGCCAAAAATGCAATCATAAGGCTCCATGGCAATGTATGGCTAAAATACAGTGTATATGTGGAAATCCAGTTTTGGAGCAAATACTAAACAGGTACCAAGGTAACAAGGCACAGAGACATACTATTCAGCTCTTAGTCTCCCAAACACAGCCGCCAGAAAGAGCTGCTGGCTGTATACATATTTAAAAACATAATGACGTCTTTCTTCAAAACTCTTTTGTTGTGTTTAAAAATCTAAGACTTGATATCTGATTAAGTAAGAACACCTTCCAACCACCTGACTTGTTTGGTTTGAGAATCACAGATGAATGCTCCATATAAAGATTACTGGGTGGTGATGAAACTTGATTTGTTCAAAATCAACCTGTTTAGGAAGCAAAAGGGGATGTGGGAGGCAATACACAAGACGAAAAAAGATATAAAGTGATTCTGGTTGTACATTAAAACAGCAGAATGAAGCCTTGAAATAAGTGTAGGAAAAAAAAAGAAAAAAATAAATAAAAAGGATGCAACTCTAGAATATTAGAACAACTGTAGAATATTAATACACATAAGCTTACAAAAATGTATTTTTGTGAAAAGGCTTGCAAAGTCTGAGGTGAACCTGCCATGGTGAGTATGTCATGTGGTCTGACGGGGCGAGGGTTGAGGGGAAGCGAGCACAGCACAACCTATAGTGGCTACACTGTTGGTCACAGCTACTGCAAGAAGCTACCTGCCTGGTCTGTCAGGATATACTACTGTCTGCCCTGCTGATGCTGTGGGCAAAGCCAAGTTGCCAACTTGAAGATACTGTAAGTAATGTTTTGAGGCAGTTTTTGCGGTGAACCTCCTGAGGATATATATACTGTATATGATGGCAAGCGCACACAAACACACACACATTACAACCACCTTATGGCACAAAAAATTGAATGATTGACAAATATACCTTTCTGGCATATATTTTTGAACATCAAGCTATTGCTGTCATTGTATCAACAAACAAATATTGAAACCATTGGCCTTTTTGAATTGATATCTACTCAAATATACTTATAGTGTACAGTATATTCAAAACAACGCATCACCACCCTCACGACAACAGCTGGCTGCAGATAGAAAACAATATGATTGTCGGTTGTACCTTCACGTCTGACAGTAGCACCAAGGTTTTTTCCTTTTATTTTGTTTGATAAAAAAGACCAAATACAGACACAGAAGAGGCAACCACTGTACAAAGGCAAGCAGAGTGTCCTTCAGAGACATTTCAGCCAAGTAAAAACACCGGTATTACTTATATGCATTGTTAGTGTTGATATTATCTATTTTCTACATGTCTTAACCTGAGTTGTGTATTGGAAACTCGGTGACCATGTGTGCGCTCCCTATCACATTATACATAGAACTGCAGGCGTGCCCACCCTAAATGGATCCCCGACAGAAGTGAAGGACAAAGGCCTAAATGTTTTCAAGTATTAATACAGTTAGGCCATTAAAAAGCCCTGGACACACAGTATTAGAACCCAGAATAGACTCTAAGAGAGTAAAAGAGCTGTTAAGGTTAGTTTGCATGTTTCCCCCACAAATATAATATATATATATTTATATTTATAGTAATATGTATATAAATTAAAATTCAGTGCTGTAAAAATGCTTCCATCTCCATAGGATCTGAGCCATCGCAGAAGACCTACTACTGTATGTTTTACTCTTCTCATGGCTAAAGCTACTTCTGGGTACTGTAAACAGTAGGGGTTCTCCTGTGTTATTAGTCCTTCATTGAGAAAACAACACTGAAGAAAAGAAGACTTGTTAATATTTTGTCAAATTTTCTTTCTTATTTTTGGTTTTAATTCACACAGAGCAAAAAAAGTATCCTTTCTAACCTTTCTTTCTTTCTTTCTTTCTTTTGGTAGCAGCAAAGCACCAAGTTTAAGTCTCTCTGTGTGTGCCTGGTGTGCGCGCGCGCGTGTGTGTGTGTGTGTGTGTGTGTGTGTGTGTGTGTGTGTGTAGTGTCACTCCACAGTCTCTGGGTGTGTGTGTGTGCGTGCATGCTGCGGTCTATGACGTGCACGGCTGCACGTTGACTCCACTGGCAGCGAGAGCCTGAAGGTCGATGGCCCTGGCAGGCTGCTGGCCTGGCATGGCATTCATCAGAGACACGTTCCTCACACAGCCCCGCATGCCTGTCGAGAACTTCCTTCCTGTCAGAGCAGCCATGTCTGGAGCGCCGCCTGACACACACACACACACACAAACACACCAGTTCATCCTGGTCTTTGGTCTAGAATGTACAGTACACATCAAAGATGACCGTAGCAATGTTTGATGTCAAAACATGTTACAGTACCTTAAATGTGAGCGGGTATAAATTCTAGTATAGAAATCTAGGAAATGCTCTTTCCAGGAGATAAAAACTTTTTGCAAATGTTACAATTTAACCTTGCCTTTACTGTATTTCACAATGTCTTTAATTCCCAATGTCAAACTGATAGTTTGTCTTCTGTCAGTAATTCTGTGCACACCTTAGTCTTACACGATCAAGGGTTTCAGTTTGTAGTTAATATGCCTTTAAGACTACAGAGCCCCCCTATCAATATCCCCTTACCCAGGTAAATGCTGCCTTTAGTGTTGACCATGAGGCTTTTGCCTTTCGATTGTCCGTGTCGTATGGCTCCCCCATCTATCTGGACGTAGCCATCTTTTCCCGTCCTGCAGAGAAAATATGTAGAGACGTGTACATATCTCAGGGGAAACACTCACATGACAATGCTACACATGAATGCAACGTGTACGTTAGAATGTGAGTCCTACCTGACTGCTGTGACCTTATGCCATTGGCCATCATTGAGAGGCTCCCTTGACATGATGGTAGCCTCTCCGCTGCCCAACTGGTAACTAGAGGTCATAAATAATAAGCATTACTGCAATGATAAATATGACCAAAGTCATCCACATGCTCATTGGTGGTTCTCAGAATGGAAGCCAGTCATCATTTTCAACATCAGTCTCAGGTTCAGGTTAAATATGCATCATTGCCAAACCATGATTACATCCATTCACCTGAAAACAAGATGGCCTCTCTGCAGCCCTAGGCTGATGAAGTCTTTGCCTTTGCCATTCTCTCCCAGGTCCTGAAAAACACACGTTTTGAATGATGTCAGCTCCGGTAGTTTTAGTTTTATAACGAAATACACACAATTGTACATAGTGTACGATAGAACCCATATTGTATTCAAATTATAAAATAATTTCTTCCATGCAAGACAGCAATGAGGAAAGAAAATGGTTGTAGTGCAATACAAGCAGGAATGTGTTCCCCGTTCGTATTGTTTTCAGAGCATGGTAGTGTAATTTATCTTATAACAGCAGAGCACACGTTCTTGTACACATTATATACATTGTACAGAAAGCAGTGTTTTGGTGTTGGTGAGTGGATACCTTTTTACTAGCATGCACCTTGCGCAAATGGCGTGCGCCATTGGTTTCCTGAGGGAAATGGAGGGTGAGTCAGATTAGTGGAGCAAAACCAGGCAACATGCATGATGAACTCTGAGGTATAAGTGAGGTCTGTTGATGTCATGCCCAGCCATGTGACAGCCTCAGTGGTACAGGAATCCACCAGTGAGTGCAGTGATGAATCATGTTCAGTGGGTGGGTAGGGGGATTATAAGGAAATGCATTCCTTGTGTCAGTGTTGCATTATTACATACAGGCAAGCATGATATTGACAGTAATGTGAGCTAATGGTTGAAAACAAATGTTATATGGGATAAATCAATGCATCAGTTAATGGTGCTGGTTAAACAGTTAGGGTGAGGATGGGGTGCAGTGAAAAAGACCAGGTTTAGTAAGAGGCCTGGGTCCAGATCCAAGTTTAGGTCTGGAGGTCATCAACTGTAGGCCAAGGAAGAAAACCTACCACTCCCTGCCACAGGATCAGGCCTTCAGAGGAGCTGGTTTGGATCTCCAGCTCGATGGTCTCCGGAGAGTCAGGGGCACTGCAACATAAAAATCCCAGAAGTGGTCAGTAAAACAATCATCCACTCATTCCTGCTACGTAGTGCATGTAATCAATACACTATAACACTAAAAGTCACTGGACATTTACCTTCGAGGGAAAACCAGTTTGGGAAGAGCAATGTATCCATCATCATGGAAGTGAGCTGCGTACTGATAGGGTGAATCTAAAAAAATGGAAATATAGCCATCAGTGTTTACAATAGTCTGAAGTCTGTTGTGTACAGGTGCACACAACTTGTTGACACAACTGTGTTGTTTTGTCGCCCTCTGGTGGTAAAAGAGAAATAAACGAATTTTTTTGCATACACAATTTTCATAATAAAACAAGACAATATTGAAGAGCAGATGCAAATCAACTAAAATATCTCTAACAGATATTTTAAATATATGGGCCCAAACTCCATATGCAAAACATCTTGGACCAGTCAAAACAGGCCCCTGACTCAACACAGTCCTCACCAAAAAGCAGCAAGTCATTTGCCATTCCTCACACACAATAGCAATATCTGACCATTCCCACAAGACAAACACCATTTATAAAAACTCACCAAAATCCTGGCTCCATGCACACTGACAATAGCATAATATATATGCTAAAATATCCATGGACCCAACAACATCACTATCCTTTGTTAGTTTAAATAAAAGATGCACTTCAGTGGGTGCATAGATTTATAATATACATATAAATAATATAAATGTTCACATATAATCACATTGTAAGTTCAGAAAGCGAAAAAACATTGGAGCCTGTTTCTTTTTTGTTTTTGTTGTTTGGAAAGGCAGGTTTGAGGAAGACAGACATGGTTTTACATTGCAGTCAGTAGATTTACATACAGTATATCACAAGACATGACAGGATGTTGAAGAGTATGAAAAGAAGGGGAATTCTACATTAATCTAATCTCTGAAAAATGCCTGAAATGTGCCGGCCTAAAAGGAAAAAAATACGGCACACAAACCAGTTGATATCCCAACTGCGCGTAACCATACCGCTACAATTTCACACACATGCAGAATTCCCCTCTACCAATGTTTCCGAGGGGGTGAGGACCCTGTCTCATGCTCGGCACAGAGACGGGCGTGGGTACAGTATTGTGTTTGGCTTGTGTGATACAGTATATGCGCTGGAAAGTTAGGCAGCAGATGAGTTGAGTTTGGGGTTGGAAGAGACGTGGGGCCCCTCAAGGTGGACAGGGCCCCTGTTAGTCACGGTCATGTCAGGCAAATGGAACGTGGAGATACTGTACCATTGGCCCCGCTACCTTCCGAATTCCACAGGGCCTCGGGAAAACCGGAGAGCGGGCCTGCGTGTGCGGGATATAGCAATGACAGTGCAGGAATTAGACAGACTCCATCCCCTCATCGGGATTAACCAGGACCCAACCAAGACCTGGCATGGTGCTGTTATCTCTGAGCTATCCCATCTTAATGAGGACTGCACTGGTCTATTGGGCTGGGTTTATTCATGTCTACTGTGTTGATGAATGTCATTGGCGGCAGGGTTGGCGGACGTTAGCATGTGTCCTGCGACGTGACACATGCTGTGGAGATGAAGGGAGTTATATAACGGTACGGTAGAAACATTGTCCATTGGCACGCCGGAGGTAGGCTAAACACAGCGTGTGCAAACACATCGGCAGAACTCACCTTCTTCACAGTTTGGCCCCATGTGGCCTGCTGTGCACACACACTGGCCGCTCACACAGACGCCGCCGTTCTGGCACTCAATGTCGTTCTGGCACATGTACTTCACTATCTCACAGTGGTCACCTGTTAGGTGGAGGACAGGGCATGTGGTTGTCAAGTCAACAGTCATCAGACTCCTCTATTGTGTGGTAGGGTTCCTAGAACATCAATGGTCTGAAACAGTGGCTGTAGCGGGAGCGGTAGACAATGGTGTGGACAATTCAAATGGAGGAGTCCCCCTTTATAGATATAGATATTGCGATACGTGTTGCAAGTTGCAAAATCTGAGGAAAGTTTGAACCTTAAACCCAAATAATTATAATTATCATTATAGTACTGTATAATACAGGGTTCCCACTTTAAGTCAAATGTAAAATTCTGTATTTCCATAACCTATAATGAACAGAAAAACAGGCCACCAGAACAATGTCTGTTGTGAAAGCATAGCAGCATGGCAATGATAAACAAAAACTAAAAAGAATCTGATGATATTTCACTTTATTATATAGTTCTACGGTTCTTCTCATGTAAACATTCAGAACCATAGTTTCACGATTTATGTCCACTAACATTTTGATAAACGGCAACTAAAATGTACCGGTAAACATCTCTGATATTCCATAATTAGACCCAGAAAGTTATCAAAATTCCTGACTTTCCATGTCTGGAATTTACTTAAAAATTCCACGTTATTCCATATTCCATGACCAGTGTGATCCCTGATAATACATTTCATAGCTATCTGTATTCAAGCCTACCTACTAAACAGTGAGATGTGTCTCACCAAGTATGTACAGTAGATAAAACATTCCAAGGAGGACTCACCGTCAAAGCCATCCTTACACAGGCACTGGTATTCATACTCTGCATTAGACATGCAGTGTCCTCCATTCAGGCAGGGCCGGCGGTCGCAGGGACTGTTGTCCACACACTTTCGGATAGCATTGCTTGCTGTGAAGCTGTAGGACAGATCCACCTTCTTGTTGTTGATCAAAACCTAAACACAAGGAGCAATGGGGAATTGTAGAAATGCTGTGAAGATGTAATCTTGGATGCAAGACAGTTATAAATACAGTATGTATTATCTAACTATTGTAGCATCTTGTATCGCTTATTATTGGATACTTTTGGTAAACTTCTACTGTTAATTCGGACACGTAAATAAAATGGTGGAACGGCAAATTATATTACATTTTAGCAGTAATATCAGCAAGCTCATTTTAATTGTAGATTAATCAGACACTCCTATGCAAATTCTATACATATTCTAATTATATACAATTTCTACAGTCCTCACCTCTCCAATACAGCCCTCAAATAATTCGCTGACATTGGCAGGCGTGGGTAGGATGTCCATCGAGGGGACTCCTCCCAGGAACATGGAGGTGTGGATATTGAGGCCCTGGGCCTTCCCAGGAGAGGACTTCCTCTCCACGGGACCCTGGTTTACTCTCAGGTAGCCATCCTTCTTGTTCCTCTCGGCCACAACTCTGTGCCACTCTCCCAAAGACACAGGCTCAGGACTACGCAGAATAGCCTGACCTGAGAACAAAGATGCACCCAGAGTACATTTTAGATACTTTGTACCTTTCTATAGAAGTGCTAAGACCTAATAGTTATGTGTGAAATTAAGCAACCATACCGATTTACTACAGAATTTAGAGAATTTTTAACAGAGGTCAATTTTGAGATGAAAGCAGAAGTTGTGTATCCAAGTGTATATAGACAAAGCCTTCATTTTCACCTGTCCCTAGCTCATATCTGAACTCCACGTGTCCCTCCGTCATGGAAACGGTTACAAAGTCCTCGACCTTCATCTTTTTCCCGCCGCAGAAGAACATCAGCCCGTGTCTGTGCATCGGCTTGAATTCCAGCTCGACGCGTAGGTCATCGTGGATGTTGGTCAGAGGTGGGTAGGCTATGTAGGACTCCTCACCGTCAAACAAGGGAGTGGTCACCAATTCTCCTGGAGAGGGAAAAATCCACTGTATTTCTTGGAAAGAACTACTAGTGTCCTATGCTGTAAAATGTATTTCTATTTCATATGCACTAGAAAATAACCAAGATTCAGACAATACCAAGACATTGGACTCTTTACCCTCCATGCATTTGTCTCCAGACTTGCCCAGGTGACAGCGGCATTCCCAGCCCACGCCACTGGACTTGGCAACGCATGTGGCATCAGGTCCACAGGCCTCTGTAGGAAGTAAATGACACATCGGGGGAAACAAAAAGGTCCAGGTAAATGCGCTGGGCTCCCAAACGTTCCGTTTTACACCAAGCTGTAGTATAGTTTACATGTAAGTAAGTCTGCCTGTCCTGTATACAGTACCTGCGTGACAATGCATTGAGGAGTGGTGCTGGCAGTTGGTGCCAGTAAATCCTCTGGGACAGGTGCATTTATACAAGCTAGGTTCTGAGTCCTCACACCGCCCTCCGTTCTAGACAAATGGAAAGGGTACACCGAATTGATTTTGAAGTTATATCAACCTGTTTGTATTTCATTAAGTGAATCTCATTTGGCTTTTATTGCATCTGAACTCATTATCTATTATAGTGGTCGAAGCACTGAAGGCTAATAGACACCATTTCAACCAGATTACTGCTGTATACAGTACTATGAAAAGCTTTGTCCTTTGTAATAGAAGTATGGATGATTCAGTATACAATGGCAGCCAATAGTCCTAAGCCAAATGTAATATTTCATCCAGAACAGCATGTGGACTGTACAATCAAGGTAAACGTTCACCACTGTAACTAAGGTTTAATACAGTATGTTCTTGTGGCCCTTCAAGTGAAATGTTGTGACGTAACTGACATGGCATGGGTGGTCTTTGCAGGTGGGGCAGTTTGAGACTCCGGTGGAGCTGCGGTCGAGGTCTTTGAAGATGACCTCCTCACCTTGGATGACTAACTGACGGAGACATCCTGGAAAAGAACCAAGGTACAAAATCAGATCAACATCACAAGTCTTACATAACCATGAAAAGTGATAATGATAGGATCAAGTCTTACCAACAAAGCCTGTGTTAATACCAGCGGTTTTGGTCAGGGCAGTATAGTTGGGGTAACCACCAACATGGAGTTCCTCATTCAAATCCAGCCCCTGGAATTTGCCCTGAAGGTAGAAATGTGCATTAGAAAGAAATAGGCAATGAAGATATTATTTTACATAAGTGAGCCACTGCTTGAATTAGGTTAAATTAAATATGCTCAAAACTAAACTAAAGATTGTTTGGAAAATGTTGTGTACTGTACAGTATGTCATTACACTGTAAGTGCTTTTGGATCTGAAATAGGATTTGTTATATTTAGCTACTGTATATGAGAAATAGGGATAGTCACAGGAGAGCCTTAAAATAACAACAGACATGACGAAAAAAAAAAGATAGGTTTTTCATACAGGCCAAGCCATCATCCGTCAGTACAATTACATATGAATCTGATGGCATCGTGGTACCTGAGAGCTGCCATTGATGGGCTCTCCTCCGTCTACTATCATGTAGCCCAGTGTCAGGTTGCGATGCAGTTCCACTGTGTGGAACTCTCCCAGCTTGATGGGGTTGGTGTCACGGATGTTGGCCATGCCAGAGCCCACATCAAACCTGGAGAGTAGACAAACATTCAGAAAACCAACATCATCAATATAGATACTTCATAGACTTCATAATGTTATCAATTAATGGCTGATTAATGGGTAAACAAACCCTTAAAAGAATAGGATGTGTTTTAGCTATAGAGGGTGGCTTCACACAATGCTTCCAGGGCTCAATCACATTACAACAAGTTCAAACATTTTCTCAGACTAAAAAATTGGGTTTTGAGGGGTTTAGTTACTCTTTAATAAATCATTAAGTCATTTGTACATACATGTCAATAATGAATCATTAGTTGTACATTTATAAATGCACAAAATAGCCTACATTTATTTATACAATAGCCCATGTCATTCCTCTACTGAATGGGTTACCAAACTGTTTATATTATTATAAAGCGTTCCAGGAACTGAGCACAAGAACAATGGAAATCGGAGCCAAACTATACTGACCTAAATTCCAGCCGACCGCCCACCAGTCCCAGGGAGACAAAGTCTGCTCCAGTGGTCCTCCTCTGCCCATTGTAGAGGATCATACCTAAAAACAGTGACTGGAGTGAGTACTAGTGTGCACTGTGTACACACAATACAGTGTATTGTGTGTCTGTACACACACACACACACACACACACACACACACACACACACACACGCACGCACGCACACACACGCACGCACACACACACACACACACAC
>JAODUG010003593.1:0-11158 GCA_027564795.1 Aphredoderus sayanus
TCTACTACTTACAATGCAGTTTTTTTTATTGTCACATCAATACTATTTCAAAACACCAGTTTTTCCAAGTCTATTGTTTACAACTGTATGCTTCACTCAACTATCAGCTGGTTACAGAACCTTTGCCTGATCAGTCTCCAGGTGGGTGGTTAATTTGGTGCCAAAAGCAATTAAGTGTCTTCATTTAGAAAACCTAATCTTGTTTGATTGGTTGACGGGTCCTATCACCTTCTAATAATTTGAGACAGATACTTATTGGCACCGCATCTACGACAAATGACTTGGAAGTGTCGAGTCTAGATGAATATGGAAAACTGAAATGTAAAGTAAAGTTGAAATACATCAAGGAATCTTTAGTGACAGGATTTCAGGGAGCAGGAAACCCAGCCAAACAGAGTATGAGCAAAACATAAGCATAGACAGACAGGGAACTAAGGAAATACAAGGGTTTAAATAAACAGGGAAACAAACCAGGGGTAACAGATAATTGGATGAAAAATTCAGGTGAAAATCAACAAACAACGTTGACAGCTGTCCGACATTCCTACTTCCCACGTGAGAAGTTGGAATTATGAGTATGTCAATGTTCAAGTGCTTTGTTGTTGAAGCTACAAGAAATAAAGGCACAACGTTCATTCCTTGTAATATACAATACATTTCAGATCTGTGTTTGGTACCTGAAACTAAAAATTTTTTTAATTAAAAACTAGCATTTTTGTGTCAGACAAAGCTGTAACAGAAGGTCACCAAATCAGAAACTCGGGTTACAAAATTATTTCTGAATTTCCCACTCGATGTTATGACTTAAAATGTTGTGCATGTGCTATTTCCAAATCAGAAACTCGTATTTACCATAATTCCGATATGACTTGAAGGCAGCATAAAGTAGAGGAACAGACACAGCTGAAAGACAATAAATAGAACAGACACAGGTGGAACCAATGACATAATCAACTAAGAAACCAAGAAGTAACAAGGTGCAGGAACGCTGACACAGAGGCAGAGATGGATACAGGAAAACAAGCTACATGAATACAAAACATGTCCAAATGAAGGAACAGTCATGAATATTAAATATAGTCAAAAACAAGAAACATACACAAGAATGTGACACAGATATGTAAAGCAGAACAAATCAGGATAGTTCACTGGGCTAATGAAATAGTACAGTATATTAATACTGTATATGTGCTATAAATATTATAATACTATTATCTTCTTGATCTAGTGTTTGTGCAAAAATTATTTGACAGTTACTTGTTGCCTAGTATACTATATGGTTGCTGGTAACCTAATGCACTGCATTCAATCTAATGGTACATAATCTTTAGTATGTGTTTTTCCTCAAAGGACTGAGCCTGGGGCTCACTCTTAAATCACTCTGGATAGGTGCTTTATTACTTCCTAATAGAGAGAAATGAAACTGGGCTTTGGAGCACTTCTCTTAGAGAAGGGAATAGCTAACAGAAGGAAATATGTTCTTGTGAGCCCTTACATCGGAGTTAAAACTCCCCATGTGAAAATCTACAAGATAACTTTTCTTTAATGGAACCAAGACAGCTGTCACCAAAGCTGAAGCTTTCTATGCACACTGTGTCAAGTAAAACACATCCAGGCCATTGAGTGTAGTAATAAGTTATGTGTTTTATATGTAACCATTACAGTTTCACTTTGGAGTCAGTTCCACTTGCCACTTGAAGGCAAAGGATATACTGTATATCCCAGTTTTATAGTTATATACTGTAGTACTATATGTATATAGTTATATTACACTTAAATAATATTGTTATGTATTGCTCCATTTAGGTTTTTGAAACATGGCACTTGATTCTGCTGTAGATCTGGCATGTTCACATATGAATGATGTGTTTCTAGTTACAGACAAGCACCAATTCAAACCGGAGCCCGTGCTGTACCGCTTTCGCTACGATGACGGCACATATCACCCTAGAAGTGACATGCAGGATGTCATTTCCAAGGTAACAAAATCAACTTGGAATAAAAGCATACTGTATTTATAATTATATCTAGTATCTTTCGACTATAATCTGACATCCTCACTGTTTTGCCTAGTAATGTTCTGTAATGTTCCGTAACGCTACTGAAAACAATCCAGTGCTAGAAGTGGAACCATGTTTTTCCACCTTTCCTTTCCATATTAATGCAATGTGTAGATTTATGTAGCATCATGTAAACATAAACATTGCCAAAGTTTTATTATTCCATGCTATTGTAGCAATAAAAAGCTCACTACATACTTGCCAAAGCTCGATGACTATCGTAAAACTCCTCCACAACTTCTTTACATTTGTGTGGTTGACAGAGATAGCTGAAACATTAAAGGGCAATTGAAGTTGTTCAGTTAGCCTTTAATGTCGTTAGTACTTGTCGTTTCTGTGGGAAATGTGGGCTTTGAAAGCCTAAAAAAAAATTAAAGCCTATTTGAGATTGGGTAAGGGTATTAAGGGTTAAAGAAATAAACTTGGCTTCACTCAAACAGTGGAATTATTTCAATGAAAACAGCAACATCTGTAATCCATCACTTCTCTGTCTGTCTCTTATTTTAGGGTGTAAGGCTGTTTTGTCGTCTCCATAGTCTCTTCAACCCTGTGATCAGGTAGGCATCCACTTTCTCCAAGTCCACAGATTCTCTTCTTATCTCCAGCAGGTAGCAGGACTCCAGTAGTTTACCATCTGGCTCTCAGTGCTAATAATAGCTCCACTGCAAAGTTTGGAAGTGCCAATGCAGATAGGGGTGAAATATCACTTTAAAAACAGAGCACAGTGGTTGTTAGCGCAGTCTCTGTAGAGGCAGTCCCTTAATAAACATTAGCAACCATTTGAAGTTGTGTTTTTGCAATTTAATTTACAGTGTTGAAAAAGGTTGTCTTAAATGAAGACAAATTGAATTCTTGAAAATTGAATAGGAAATACTAAATTTCACATTAATTTCACTAGAAGTTTTGTTGCTCCCTGATTTGGATATATATAATTCAGGTATTTTAATATCCACCCTAGAAAGTGGTTGTTGGTAATATATACACAAAAATGCTAGAAATCTCCAACATATACCCCTGAAATAGCCATTTATATTCAAATGCAAAACGTATAAAAAAAACATGTTGCTTGACAGTGTGCAAACAGAATTACAAGTGGAACAATCTCATTTTATTACAGCAATTTGTTGACCTGCTTTAGTTTATGCTGCTTTTCTTTGAATTCCATTCTACCAGTGTTTTCAGGGGCTGTCTGGTAATGTGTTGTACCACAAAGGGTCTGATGGAGGTTGGCTGTTTACATTGGATTTGAAATGGGCCAAAGCGCAGCTCTGATTTAACCCAAGTCTAACTCCACCATAGCTGGAAAGGGCCATGTTAACGCTCCATATATTTTAGCATAGAAGCTTACTGCTACTTTGTATGTCTGATCTAAGTGCCAAAAACATTTAAGGATGATTTTGTGAGTTTGCCCACTTATAGTGTGTGTGTTCATTCTTGGTTGTCGTCTGCATTAATTCCTTTGCCCGTATTTGCTACGGTAAACCCCTAACATGGTAGCTCTATCTGGCTATATGTGTCTTTGTGCCAGAGTGGTGTTTGGTGTGAGGCACAGTGTCTGTTCAGGGAGTTCTTAGGGTACAATGCATTCCAGGGCCTGGGAACGCCAGGGTTTAATTGGAGCAACCAGCCCCTGCCTAATTAGGTGGAATTTCCTGGCAGGGGGAAAGAGAGAGATGAGAGCGGGGGAAGGGGTGGAGGGTGACGGGCTTGCAGTCAAATACCACTACGTTCCCCACAAGAAAGTGAATCTCTCACCTCAACAAACTAACTCATCACCCATTTTAACATATTAAACACAGGCTATAGGGGCTCACACCATACCAACAACCAATGAGAGGAACTGAAGACACACAATAAAGCAAAATACATCCATGCTTTACTCTTCTGCCAATTGAGAGAACGGGCATCTTAGTAATATTCTTAAAATATTGACAAGAGGCTTTATTATGGCAGCATATCAGTATTTATTGATTTAGCTGTGAGAATGTCTTTTTCTTGTACTATTCATATTGCTATTGCTTTTGTGTCATTTAGTGTTGAAGCTATTGTTAATATACGCATCCATAATACAATAAGTTTATCATTAAGGTTTAAGCATTTTGATGGTGCCCAGCCGCCCATTTTGCCCTTCACAAGACGCCAACTTCCCAACCTGCCTTGTGATCGTTGTTCCGATCCAACCAAGCATTTACACCTAGTGCCAGGCGGGCATATGGCTGCCTACTGCAGCACTGTTTCCCCTCAATTTGTCACTCTGACAGCCTCGATGTGCACCGGCCATTTTCCTTCTTTCGCTGGAACATGCTTGGCTGCAATCTCTAAATCCGGAGGCGGGGGGGTGTGTGGGGGCTGTCGGGGTGCAGAGCACCACTTAACCCTCGTGCCCGGCCCAATTCACCGTGGAGGCCGTAGGACAGGGACGAGGCTAACATGATACCAGCATCACTGCCCCTCCCCACATACCGGCCTATTTGTCAGATACAGTTAGTCAATAGAATATTCCATTAGGCTGATTTACCCTCTCAGGCTACATGAGGAGCTCTGGGCAGCTGAGATGATTTGGCCCACATGCCCTGTACAATTGGTCTGTGTGTGTGTGTGTGAGAGAGAGAGAGATTTTGCATGTGGTGGAATGGTGTAAAGTCGGACTTTCCCGGGCCTGCTGCTCAGACGCGGGGTGTTCCCCTGGGACACCCCATGCGGCCATGGGAAAAGTCACGGCTTTATTTCAGACAGCATTCCCAGCATCTGGCTTGTGTGCGGTAACCCTGAAGACGGACATGTGGCGGCATAAGGCCAAAGACAGCCAGGGCCTGAAGCAACCTTGCTTATCGGCATGCCCTCTGGCTCTCGTGGGTTAATGCATTGCAGTGATACAACGCTGTAATAAATGATTGCCTCGACTGACTGACTGAGTAGAATGAATTAGTCCTTTCTCACTCAGGACTCACGGAGTCTTTGTGATGGCCAGTGGCTTAAACCTTATATCCCAAAGTCATTTATTTTTAGATAAAATAAAATACCATATTTCTGAACTAGTTAGGGGTAATCACAATGAGGTCTATAACATTTTATTTAAACCAACAGACAACTGAAAATATAGTGGCAGAATGTTCATTGAATCTATATTTCATATGACCATTAAGTATGTTCCTTTTCACCCGTGTAGAGATAAGGACTACCATTTGCGGACCTACAAGTCGGTGGTGATGGCCAACAAGCTAATAGACTGGCTCATAGCACAGGTAAGCTAACATCAGCGGTTGTTCTACATGGCCCCCACTGGCGTCGGCGCATATTGGAAACAGATTTGGGCGCTCGGGAGTCACAGGAGAGATGAATGGGGGGGGGGGGAGGAGATGGAAGAAAGAAGGATGGTGACTGTTGTCATAACAGGCGGGGTCACTGGGGGTGGTGGGGGGTAGGGGGGGGGGCGAGACTGCAAACCGCGGCCGCTCGCCCGACAGACGCTGTAGAGGAAACCGAAAGCCAGAAATGATTAGGCCAGCTGAGATTTATTGGCTCCGACAGGAAGCTTTGAGTTCGACAGATTGACGGTCTCGTCCAGCAAAGCGCAGAAATGAGAGACAGGATGCATGCCTGAGAATTAACACCAGGCGTAAGTGTGTTAGAGTGTGTGTGTGTGTTTGACCTGGGTCAGTGGAAGAGGTTCGACCTCATCGGTAGGACTTGAGGAGCAGTCACATTGGCTGTCTAGACATCGCTGTGGGCCTGCTTATGAGTGAGTGTGGACAAGCCATGTTGGCCTGGGGGGCTGTTTCTTAGGATGCAGGAACCAAGAACGCGGTGTTTATGTGACCTTTTGACCATTCTCTAAACATATTGTCCTTTGTTCTCTCTGACTTTCTCTCTTTTTTTAATTTTTGTTTTATTCCGTCCCTATTTTCTGTCCTCTCGCTATCTACTCCACATTCCTTTCTTTTGTTTTCAATTCCATCTGCTTCTTCTACCTCTGGTTCTGGTTCCTCCGGGGCAGGACGACTGCAGAACTCGGGAGGAGGCGTTGATCCTGGGGGTGGAGCTGTGTGACAACGGCTTCATGCATCATGGTACGGCACACATCACAGTGCAAGTCTTCTGGGGAAGAGAACAACCCCTTTTTCCCAACTCACACACCATATTATGTATGTTCTGGTGTTTGTTACATACCGTTCCCCAACACAAGCCCCTTAATCCCTTTTCCATTCTAAAACGTTTTCCAGTCAATTGAATTAGGGTACGTCTGCATGTTAGCGTTTATGTGTCACCGTATTCACGCACGCTTGCATATATATGCAAATAAGTGACCGTTTACGGTGTTTTGCGTGTCTGGCCCGCTATATTGTGAGACCGTGGCAGTAAAAACACGTATGTTTGTCGGTCCAAGTGCTAAACGCTAAGTAGCCATAGCTACGTGTTGTTTATGAGAGCCTGGCTTTTTAAGTCAGCATTTTTCTCGTTGCCAAAGTCCACCTCATGTGTGCTGTGAGTCACGGCACGTCTCCATGTAGCACCATGACGTAGCGCTTCTAAACTAGCCACGGAATGATATCCATGGAACATGCTGTAAACAGCCCTAGACATCGCACTTCCTTTCACTTCCATAGCCTACGGGGTCATTTTACCCATCGTGCCAGTAAGCTATTTGGGCTGCAGATGAAGCTATTAAAACTATTGGCTCTACAGTATATCTGATCTTGGGAGGGAATAGATTTAGTGGAATTTGTTTTTTCCCTGTTTCTATGAGATTTATTTTAATTTCACATGCTCAGTGTCTCGGTCAGTGTCCAGTGTTGTTGTGTTCATTTTTGGTGCTGTGCAAACCCATTCTTCGAGAGAGTGGCTTAACAGTCCTGCACACTCTACCTTGTTATTTGTTTAAAAGCCTTTTTAAATCATGTATTTTTGATCTCCAAACTGAACATTCAGCTTCCATTCACGTATTTACTATTCCAATTGGATCAAATTTTCAGGGCCACTTTGCGTCCATGAATAAAGAATTTATGCATGAGAGCGTCAGCTCCCATTGGAACAGGTTCCCACTGGAACCCAAAAAGCTTAATTTTATAAACATTTTGAAACAAATTCCTAAAGGCAAGGTCTGAGATATAATTATGCTGAATATTTTGTTTATGTGTATGCTTCAGGTAATCTGTTTTTATTATTAATCCACTCATTAATTTCTTTCTTTCTTTCTTTCTTTCTTTCTTTCTTTCTTTCTTTCGTTCTTTCTTTCGTTCTTACCCCCCAGTGTTGGAGAAGAGTGAATTCAAAGATGAGCCCTTGTTGTTCCGTTTCTTCGCCGATGAAGAGATGGAGGGCTCCAACACTAAACATAAGCCCATGAAGCATGACCTTAAGATAGCCGAGAACGTCATCGCCAAGTCCCTCCTGGTACGAGCTATCTCTCCAAAAGAGACACAAGCCCACATGGCTTACTCCAACAAGAAATGAGAACAAACCCCACTGTAGTGTGTGTGTGTTGTGCTGGTCTGACCCGTTGCTGACGGAAGACCTGTTGTGTTCCAGATTCTGCCCTGTGCTGGAGGCTATGGTTTCACTCTGGAGGAGAGGAACAGAGTCCCAATCATCAAGTCTGTGGAGAAAGGCTCTCCAGCTGAGGTAATTAGGACACACACATTCATACATATAAGCATGTATTCATGCATGCAGGCACAGTTTCCCATTTGAGAGTTTCAACAGTGAGTCTGAGTCATTAGTGTGAGGCTGTGTTGCTGTCGGCGGAAGGCTTAACTCATTTTCACTGAGAACAAGTAACATAGGGGACCAGGCCTCCTGCGACAGCAGGCAATTTGTTGCACAACCGGGTTTCAATTGAGAGTTCCCAGACTGATATGCGAAGTGAAGCAAAGCACAGAGGCGTAATGGTTTTAACCAGGCTAGGCTGCTGCTGCTAAATGCATTTAAGTGATCCCATACAACCCATGTAAATTGTCCCTATTTCTGCGTTTGTGCATCTCTGATCTGTTCAACTGAGGAGTTAAGAAGGGAAATGTGATCATTCAAAGAACGATACCATACAGATTCACAGGCTGTCTGTCTGCATTCTAGTATTTACTGTGCTGTCAGAGATCTTGCTCAACCTCCTTCAGTAACAGTTTGAGAGAGAGAGAGAGAGAGAGAGAGAGAGAGAGAGAGAGAATATTTAAGATTATACTGTGCTTCTTTTTGACCTTCACACTGAAGGAGCTGTGTGCTTTGGTCCAGTCAAACAGTCACTAACAAGCCTTTACACAATAGGTGCATGTGTCTACTCAGCATATGTACATGTATACATGTTTTGATATTCCTGTCATCAGATGGCTGGTCTGGAGACGGGGAAGAAACTGTTTGCTATAAATGGCGACCTGGTGTTCCTCAGACCCTTCTCTGAAGTGGAGAGTCTCCTCAGGCAGTGTTTCAATAGCAGAGGACCCCTCAGGATGCTGGTTAGCACCAAGCCAAGAGAGTAAGTCTGTGTAGTGCGGGCATGCATGCAAATGTATAGTATATGGAGGTGTATGAGTGGTTCTATTGTATGCATCAAACTGTTACATGTTTTGTTTTGCAGGACGGTTAAGATCCCAGATTCCACTGATGGTCTGGGATTCCAGATTCGTGGGTTTGGACCCTCTGTGGTGCATGCTGTAGGTAGAGGTAGGTATTTCCCATTGTCCCAAGGGAATTTGGGTTCTAATGCCTACACAGTGATTTAATGATTGAAAATGAAAACTAAAATCTTGTTTTCCATGCCATGCAAGATAAAAACCTATTAGGCCAGTATTTATCATTTAGTTCTCCTAAACACATATTATTATATGACTTACCGCAGACAGCCCCAGTGAATTCGTACATTTTAAATAAATGATAAATTGTATGTTTTGTGATTGAATTTTATCTAAAACTCATCATCAATCCCCCTACCCATCCACTGCCCACAGCTGGTTTAGCAGCTCTGCTCTCAAGGCTGTCGTGAGTTAGGGACCCATCGAAAAACAATCAGGGGGCCTTGCCATTTCTGTTCAGTGGAATTGTTTCTTGTTGTTTTCCTTTAAACAATCAAGACCAGGAGTTAGGGCAGTGTGTGTGTGTGTGTGTGTGTGTGTGTGTGTGTGTTGGGAAAATGTTTTGTGGAATGCTCTGTGTTCGAGAAGATGTTTTGAGCTAACTGAACTTGATGATACAGATATAGACCAAATCTAGGGTTTGTAATTCGCTCGATTGTCACTGTCCCCTGCCATTAGCAGGCCACAGAAGCAATGGAGGGAGGCGTGTGTGTGTGCGCATGTGTCTGAGAGTTTGTGCATGTGTGGGTGGCAGGATTCAGATGGTAAAGCAGAGGTAACCTCCAGTCTGTTTTACTCTCAATCTTAAAACATTTTTTCAGGTTTTACACCATATTTTGTGGCGTTTGTGCAATGGCTATCTTTACTTAATTTTTTACAAAGACTGTTGCACTATTGTAGAGTGACAGGATAACATGAGAAGAACCCTATTCATGATTTAGCCAGATGGATCTCAACATGACTGTGCCAGAGATGTATTATCAGTGATCCCACAGTGAGAGAAGTATTGTGCCTTAGTGAGAGCGTTTATCAGATATCCAGCATCAAGGGCCTTTATCATGCACCTCTTTGTGTGCTTTTAGCTTACTACACCTGTTTTTAAGACGATACTATTATGTCTGCTGACTCTGAGCTAAGCTACACAAAATATACAGAACTATGCTGTGTATAACAACTACTGTATATTTTCTAATGCTACAAACTATAATAACCACTCATTTATTTAGTTCCTACAATGGTTGAAGTTTCAGTTCTGGGAGAGAGGAATACATATAGTGCCTATGTTTGAAATGGTCTGCATGTTCAAGAAGCTACAGTAGGACATATTTTGTCTGCCTGGACATCCTCCTGGTGGCTGTAAACCTTGACAGAATGAGTCACGTCCCAAAGAGGAGAGAAGCCCTAATTCTTTCCTAGATAAACAACCCCCCCTCCCCTTCCCCCCAACAGTTTAATTACCCACCTGCCCCCTTCAATTTCCCTAAACAGGATGCTAGTTATAGATGCAAGAAAAGAAAAATGTTTTTTTCTCAGCTAATTGTGCACAGGAAGCAACCGGGATATTTATGGGGAGGCGATGGAGACGTTTGTTTTTGTGTCAGTGTGATGATGTCAAAGCATTTATTAGCTGTGAGGCCTCCCCTGACCCTGTCTCTCTCCACCAGGCACGGTGGCGGCTGTCGCCGGCCTCCATCCAGGACAGTGCATCATTAAGGTGAACGGCATTAACGTTAGCAAGGAGAGTCACGCCAGCGTCATTGCTCACGTCACAGCATGTAGGAAGTACCGCCGACCTTCACAGGTACTGTAAGACAGGACTAGCATTTTGTAAGCTAATTTAAAGGTGAAATATAAAAATGTTTGAATGTAAATATATGTCTGTTTCAGTGATGATAATGGATGATTGAGTTATCCAATAGGGAGTCTGCCTTTCCCTCAGTCATTAAAAGGGTTCTGTTTGCATGCTTGTCAAACCAAGGTCGGTCCATCAGGCTAGGCAGAACAAAATAAAATATAGCAAACCCTTTGGCCTGTGATGTTTTGTTTCCATTTAGCCACTTTCCACTTAAACATAGATGTCACACAACAACAAAAAAAAAAAACTCAACTGGAAAGTGCTAGATCGTAGAAGTGTAAAATGGGATCACTGGCACGGGTCCACTGCAACGGACGTACTGCATTGGACGGACACACTAGAGGATTGCAATAGAGAAACAGCGACGGCAGCTTGCGAGGCAGGTGAAAAGCGGCTGAGCGTGAGAAGCAATTGTAGTGAAGGGGGCCCTCCTCCTAGGCCCATCTAGTTCCATCTCTCTCTCTCTCTCTCTCTCTCTCTCTCTCTCTCTCTCTCTCTCTCTCTCTCTCTCTCTCTCACTTGGCCTGGCGTTCGCTCTGGCTCCGGGTCATTACACAGGAACAATGCTGGTGCTGGCTGCCTCAGTGCTGACCTCTGGCTCACAGCTACGGCCCTGTTGTGGGAGACTGGCAGAGAGAGGGGAAGTGGGGGGGTACATGATTATACAACCTGTTGGC
>JAODUG010003594.1:0-11157 GCA_027564795.1 Aphredoderus sayanus
TCTCTCTCTGTTTCTCTCTGTCTCTCTCTCTCTCTCTCTCTCTCTCTCTCTCTCTCTTTCTCTCTCTCTCTCTCTTTCTCTCTCGCTCTCTCTCTGTTTCTCTCTGTCTCTCTCTCTCCCTCTCTCTCTCTCTCTCACTCCGTCTCTCTCTCTCTCTCACTCCGTCTCTCTCCCTTCAGTGACGCGGCATAATTTGAAACGTCAAATTGGCATATCCCCCCCCCCCCCCCATCCCTCCCTCCCTCTCCCTCTCTCTGTCTCCCTGTGTCTCTCTCCCTCGCCGGCGGGTATCGGCGTGCTAACGAGCACGCGAGAGGGAAATCACACGGCCTAGACAAAGCCGCGCCGCCATTCCGCCTCAGCTAATTTGCCTCGCGACTGCTTAGCATTCCGTCGCTGCCGAGGGGAATCCCCAGGAGCCTATTATGCCTATTTTGTTGTGAATTAAATAAGCGCTGAAGTGCTGCTTATTCCAATGTTATTTTAAGTCATTAATTTTCCAAAGCATCTGTTTCTCACGATGGCTACAGTCTCCCCAGAGAGACAGAAACACAGAGAGAGGGAGGAGGAGAGAGAGATGGAAAAGATAGACAAACATGAGGATTTGATGCACTGGCAATAAGTCGGGAATTATGAAGTACTTTAAGGCCTTCCTGCCAGTGAAAATCTATTTAATCCACAAGAGCATAGGCATTGCATTTATGTAAAATAAGTAACAAATAATTTTAAAGGCTCAATGGCTTGCTGTTGACTTGTATTCTTTTGAAACGGGACGATACAGTATGGTGTTGAGGAGACTGACTTGTTTCTACAAAAGTGTTGAAGCTGCATTGCATTACACATCCCACCCCGGCCAGATGTGATGATTTAAAGCTCATTCATTGGTCATAAAAACGTATTCCTTGTGTTCTCCACCAAAACTAAAAAGCAAAGGACTAATTTTACCCTTCATACATTCAACCCAGAAGTCTTAAGTTGAAGTGAAAGGTACATTGACATGAGTCAAAGTATACCTATCACCTGTCTGTTCTCTCTCAATTGTACAGTCCCCCCGACCATCCACCCCTTTGAGTTCCCTCGCTTCTCCATCGGCCAGCGGGTGTTCATCCCCTGTGTGGTCATGTCAGGTGACCAGCCCGTCTTCATCACATGGCAGAAAGATGGCCGGCCGATCCCGGCCAGCCTTGGTGTCACCATCGACAACATAGACTTCACCAGCTCCCTGCGCATCTCCAACCTTACGCTGCAGCACAACGGCAACTACACCTGCATCGCCCGTAACCAGGCCGCTGCCGTGGAACACCAGAGCCAGCTCATTGTGCGAGGTGAGGGGGAAGGCTTGGTGGCCTGGTGTAACCTCACCCACAGTGCACTTGGGGAATAGATTCTGCCGGTGTAGCGGGCTGATGGATCAAGACTTCCTCTTCCTGGTCATTGTTTACAGTCTGATTTTCAACTTAAGCAAAATCATCTCTGATTTGCTCTTAATGGATAGTATGGGTGTAATTGTGTAATTGTGAGATGTGTATTCATTTGGAGTGTAATGGCCACTGGCATATGAATCTTTTCTAGCACAGTGCACATGAATGACTGTGAGCGGTGATGATTTTCACTTGCAGTGCCTCCCAAGTTTGTGGTGCAACCGAAGGACCAGGACGGTATCTATGGCAAGGCTGTTATACTCAACTGCTCAGCAGAGGGCTACCCTGTACCCACAATCCAGTGGGAGTACTCCAAAGGTACAGTCAGTCACACAGGCTTGCACACACTGACACACACAAACACACACATACGGTAGCATTATTCTGGGCTACATGTCTAAGGTGTCACCAACATTCACCTGGTTTTCATAGCTGGGAAACATGCTTGTCTTCCCTTTTCAATGTTTTTGTTGAATTGCAAAATACCAACAACAAAAAAAACCACATTTTATTTTCACCCTACGACGAGTGTTTTCTCCAAGGCAGATGATCTGTTTGTGAGTGCCAACACAACAAACATAATGTCCACAGCCTTGAGGATGAATTGTGGAACATCCCACCTCTGCCAGAGCAAACAAACAGGAGACAAGAAGAGCTGTTTGGTTTCATGAAAAGGAGGAAGTAGTTAACTAGAAACACTGGACTGGCTGAATGAAATAATAATAAAATCAAAATTAAAGTGAACATGTTATTGGCAGGATTAGCCATTCGAGATAAACCGTCTTGTTTTTAGACCAGATAATGTGAAATATACACAGACAGATATATTGTATGAATAAAAAGCAATCAAGCCTCAATAATAATTATTACATTAAAACAAGAAGTTACAATTAGCATTGTTACAAATAATTCTGTTTATAATGTTATCTATCCACATGTTAAACAAAAAACAGACTTTTCATGCTAATACTAGTGACACTCTTCCTCGAACAGGTGCAGGCGTGCCTCAGTTTCAACCCATTGCCCTGAACTCTGGCTTTCGTATTGAGGTGCTGGTAAATGGCTCTCTGCTCATCAAGCACGTTCTGGAGGAAGACGCCGGTTTCTACCTTTGCAGGGTCAGCAACGATGTTGGGGCCGACGTCAGCAAGTCCATGTACCTGAACGTCAAAAGTAAGTGACGTGTGGTTCCCACGCGGTTTGTGTGGTGATGTGTGATTCTGGCCACAAGGGGTAGTGAGGAGTAATTTAATTAGTTTGTTTACTTTCCACACATAAACGTTGACTGAGGTTTGACCTCTAATTGGTCTTCTTGCTCTTTATTTTAACTGCTGAGAAGAGGAAATGTCATAGACATTTCATTGACTAACCCTCGGTTATACCAGTTAACATCAATGAGGTTCCCTTGTTCTTACAGATTTTACCAAATGCAGTAGTTCCTTTCAAACAGGACATCTCGTGGTACTAATACAAATGACAAAATGCCAATGCTGTCTAAATGCTAACGCTGCTGATTTTATTTGTGATGTCATAGATAACGTGTGAACAGTCACACTATGTTGACCAGATGGTTTCATACATGGATCTGCTGAGCATATTACTATATTATTGGCCACACTCATTGGCTGTGATGCGAAATGGTGGAAGCTGGAACGAGTGGCTCTCCAGGCATGGCTGTGTCTGGCACTGCGTCTGGCTAAGGTCCAAGCATTCGTTGGCTTGCGTCAGTGCAACAACTCGATTGGCTAAATAGGACCCACAGTAGGCCCCACTATAGAACCACCATAGGACCACCATAGACCCCATCATAGACCCCACTATAGGCTCCACCATAGGACCACTATAGACCCCATCATAGACCCCACTATAGGCTCCACCATAGGACCACCATAGACCCCACTATAGGCCCCACCGTAGAACCCACCATAGGACGACCATAGACCCCATCATAGACCCCACTATAGGCTCCACCATAGGACCACCATAGACCCCACTGTAGGCCCCACCGTAGAACCCACCATAGGACGACCATAGGACCACTATAGACCCACCATAAGCCCCACCATAGACCCACCATAAGCCCCACTATAGACCCACCATAAGCCCCACCATAGACCCACCATAAGCCCCACCATAGACCCACCAGAGCTGCATGTGCCGGTGACTGCCCCGCCCCTAGCCTACATCTCAGGGAAAAGGCAGGCACAGCATTTATCCACTGGCCATGGACTTAGCTCCCCTCCATTAGGCCGTGTATTCTGCATGCAGGCGGCCATGTGGAAAAGAGAGCTGAAGAAGGAGGGGGGCCCAGAACAGGGGGGAGGAGTGGGAGGAGTATCTGTGGCCTCCTCCCACCACCCAACAGTCTGTATGCAAGGTCCCCCACAATCCCCACCCCACACACACACACACACACACACACACACAGTTTATCCCATCTTCTGCTTCTGTATCTATCTATAGGTCATTTACACAATAGCCCATACAGTAGTCAAAAGGGAAAATAAGCCTAGCGGTGCAGCCCTTCATTTTTATTCTCAGCCGCTTTGCTAGTAAAGGCATTATTAACCCTCAGTGCGTTTGGCAAAACGTGCTGCACATCTTCCAATAGGAACACTGCCCTCTTCAGGTGGAAAGCTCCATCACACACACAACCAGTCTTCTGTCATGTGTTGCCTGATGGATTGAATAGTTTACCAAAGCATTTAACAAAGAAAACAAACGATGTGACACACTAGATGGACGTGCATTTTTTACATTTACATTACATTTACAATTGTATGATTCCCTCACAAAATATAGGACACGTTTACAGCCATTTTCTGCGCATGTCGAGCTCCTACAGAGGCCTACTGTATATTTGTAGTGAATGAATAGATCCAGTGTGTATGCAGGTACACGGACTATAGCAGTGTACGTCGATCAGCCACACTAGATCTGACTTGCGTCCCTGTGGCTCTTATCAAGCCACATCAGAGGTTTCCCTGCCGTGTGTGTGTCTTTCTGTCAGCCGCAGTCTAATACTAAGTTTCTTGTCTGACGCCAACATAATTTACATTCACCTCACTAACAAACATGCATGTGTGCACGCACTCACACACACACACACACACACACACACACACACACACACACACAGAACACTGTAGTTACTGGTAGCATTCAGGCGTTATTTAAATTTAATTTGCACTTGCTTAATCCTAATATGGTGCAAAGAGTTCAGTCTTGATGATACTGTTTCTTCATCATCAACTGTGGTGACATACATGACACACACACAATGACAAAATAATAACAAGGAACATCTGTTCCTGTAAGTGTGTGTGTGTGTTTTGAAATCCCCCCGGTGTATGAGAGCTCCCAGTGGTGAATTCTTGTTGTTTTCCTTGTTGCTAGCATCGTTCTGCTCGATGTTGTGTTTGTCCTCCACTCTCTGTGGTAACCTGAACCTCCCTTGGAGCCCTGGCTTCCCCACATCACCTTAGCTGCTGCACTGAGTGGGTGTTGATTTCCCGCACAATCTTGGCCCACACAGCTATAATTAGGCCATGTTCCTAATGGGTGCTGAGTTACACAGCGTACGAATGCTTGTCTGTGGCCTTGTCCCTCTCTGCATCGCTGGGTGCTCCCATAGGCCGTATAAAGAAATGGACAATCTCTGCATGACATCTTGATGCCATGCACCTGTGGGTGCACCCATAGGTGTCCTGAACAACGTGCTGGAGGCTCAAGCTGCGCTGGCTCTTGCCATCACCGTCTTTGCAGTACCTGACTCCGCCTGTAACTCCCGGCTATCCATGCGAGATTAATGTGTGGTTTCATATATTTTCAACTGATGAGTTATAAAACAAATTCACAGGGATACTCACAATAGAGACCAAAACCTTTTTTTGTTTGTTCTAAACATGTTGATTTGTGCTGTTAAGCTGGACATTGTAACATAGGCATCTATGGGGAATGACTCACAATCGAAGCCAGCCTCAAGTGGCCAAATCCAGGATGTGCGTACTTTGGCGCTTCCGCGTTGAATTCATTTTTCAGCAACGGAGGTTGCCGCTTGGGTGCTCCCTGTACTACATGCCGTGTATCCAGGCCAGCTTGCCAGCGCTGTAGCAGTCAGTCGCAGCTACTTAAGAGGCTTAGGAACCAATTAGAAGGGCCGTGCGGGCTGACGCACTGTGGTAGCGCTCACGTGACGATAGTATGATCTCCGCCGCGTGTTATTGGCTGTCTGAGTTGTTGCTCCGCGTGTCTGCAGTGTGCCGCTGATTGACGGGTCGGCAGGGGGGCAGGGAAACGCGGGGAAATGGACGGGCTGCCAAAGACTCGGGCAGGACACACAAGCACATGTAAACGGGCACGTTAGGAAAACACTCATGGGCACTAAGAGACGCCCTCTAATTCAAAGAGCTAACGCACAAGCAGGTACAATGATTACAAAGAGAGTAATGGGCCGGTGGGTTAATGCAGCGGTCCAGCTATAGACCCTTCTCTGCCAGGCTATTGTGGGAGACTAGTGGAGTAATGAATTGCAGCTATTGTAACGTCCCAGCTTGGCATTTTCATTGTTATCAGCGTCAGTGCATGGGCTAATGCCTGGTCATAATACACCATGCATCATCCATGACTACTAAACACCAGTAGAAATTGCTTCTTGCACACCCCACATCCCATATAACCAGTACATTCTGTGAGTGTGTCTGTGCGTGTGTGTGTATGTGTGCATGTGTGAGGAAGGGGGAATGCATTTATGCATGTGCTTTTATCCACTGGTACAGTTTTTCAATATTGCCTCAGACAGTCATTGCACAACAGCGCTTCTATGGAAGCTGCGATCATGGTTTTTTTATATATATAAATATATATATTAGTGGCAGATGGGGGGCATAAAATAAACATTCATCTCCAGTGAAACAGATGCGTTCCAGTCAATTCATTAGCGATCCACAGCGGATGCTATCAGAGTCAGTCAACAGCCACTCAGCCTTTATCAGTGCCAATTAAGACCAATCAAGACTATTAGGCATCATAATGTCAGCAGACACACTGATGAGCGCAGGGCTCCTAATGAGGCCTAATTGAAGAGGAATAGCACTGTCCTGTGGTCACCGAGCAGTCTCACAAGCAGGAGGAAATCTCATCTGCTTCCTGTTTCCTCCGTTTTCATTGCCCACTGTATTCCCCTGCATCTTCCCCTCCTGGCAGCTGGCAGCAGGACATGCCCGGGCTGTGGGCACATAGTAGGTATCATGCTCCATGTCCAAGCCAATTGTGCAGCTAAAGGAATTATTTCAGTACATTGCAGGCGACCAGTGAACCAGTCATCTCTGGAGCATCACTGCCCCCTTCAGACTCTCTCCCCCCCTCCCCCTCCCCCACCCCATGTGCTGCCTGGGGGGCAGGGCACTTCACTGGAGCTATCTGGTCTTCTCTTCACTGTTGTCTGGCCCCACGCCCCACTGAAGCCATGGGCTTATGTGGCCTACATTGGACCCCTCCTAGAAGCCAGTGGCCCTGTGTGGCGCTAAATGTAGCTACTTATAATGCTATCACGCTGGCACACTGTGGAGGAGAGCCAGTAGAAAAACATCTTTAAAAATCGAAACGATCCCTACTTCTAATTTATGGATTTATAATCCATATATTATTATAGATATTATTATATATATTATTATTATATATATCATATATAGTCTACTGCTAATTTTAAACAATTATTTGCTTGTACAATACTGTCTTTGTATACAACTGTCTACAAGATCCAACAAAGGAGTCTCTGTTTCAGAACATGTATGTCGCTTCATTCAGTTAATTCATTAAGTGTTAACATCCATATTGTGCGATGTGTGGTAGCCATGCCCAGCTCTGGTGTATAATCACACAATAACAGTGAGCTCACTATATTGCTCGCATTGTTTCAAGCACCGCTGCAGTTCCTCTGCGTTAAGGACTTCGCCAGTGTGCAGTCATCATAATGCCTGTGAAAATCAATGGCAGGTCCATGTTCTATTCTTGGCTACTATAAATGGCCCTTTCTCACAGCAGAGATTGTAGAGAAGGGGAGGGGAGGAAGGGAGAGCAAGAGAGAGAGAGAGAGAAGGAGAATGGTGAGGGTGTGTGTGTGTGTGTGGGGGGGGGGGGGTGCAGGGGTGTGGGGGATTGTCCAATGCTGGTTGGCATGGTAACCTGCAGGCCAGGTGAAAGGGAGGCTGGGAGAAGGACTGTGGGGCAGGGGGGGAGGGTCTCACGGGAGCAGCCTATCAGCAGCCGAGGCCAGCCTATCCCCCACAATCCTCCCGCTGCCTGGGGCCTATCATCACTGCCCTCTGGGCGGCTGTGGTGGAACAGGGCTCTCCTTACCTCCACCTCCATCACACTTCAGCATACATTAAACATCCAGCCATGCTCTCCTGCCCATTGGACAGCTGCGGGCGGTGTGCTGCACGCAGCCCAGCGCTGGTTCTTTGATCCTTTATAGGCAACACAAAACATAGTAGGACTCCTTCAATCTCTTATGTAATCCAATGGCAGAAATGTCGGGATAACACATAGAAATACAACTTTACACAGAAAACAGGCCGTTCAGCATCATGGACAGACCGACGGACACGCGTACATACACAAAAAGTGGGTGCTTACATTATGCTGATGTTTCCACGTAATGTATGAAGGTATAATAAAGTGTGAAGGTATAATATTTCAATATCACATTTCATTAGATTCATTTGTTCACCTATGCTGTATTTGAGTTAATATTCAATGTGACTTGATTATCAACAGAAGCATCACTATTTTACTTTTTTCAGGGTGACCCATGGGTAAGCAGAAATGTTTATGGGAAAAGCAGAACTCCTGTTGATTCAATCTACAATATTGTCACTTCATATAACCCTAATTCAGCTCTTAACCCTCATGATGTCCTTAAAAATATAGTCTTTGGCCACTCGGCAGCGCCATCTGATTGTGTATGATTTTGTGTGTTTTTGAATTGGCATTGCTTTGTGTATTTATTTGTGTATTAATAATTCCTTAAATTTAATTAATTATTCCTTTTATTTGTTTGCTTTTTTGTGCCTTTTAAATCTCCTATTGTCAAACTAACACCTTGTTGTGCCAGCAGTGCACATCATATATGTGCGTAAGCTGTAGAATTAGGTTTATCTAGAGAACTAGTGATTTGGGTCAGTTTGACCCGGAGGACATCAGAAGGGTTAAAGGTGTATGGGGTATTATTTGTGGGCAGTGTTTATATGTTTAAGTGTCTAAGCCAGTGCTGTTGACTGATTGTTATATTGGAAACTTGGGGCAGGAAAATGCAGACTGCAGGAAAGACGTCACTGTGGGAAAGGCTGCAAATCAAAGCCGTGGATTTCCCTAATATGGGCCCTTTAAGATGAAATGACAGTGGCCAGCAGCACAGCCCTAAGTGTGTGTGTGTGTGTGTACACAGTGGGCATTCAGCATATGTGGGGTGGTCACGACACAACTTGATGTTAGAGGAGTGGGTAGTTAATGACACGCACACACACACACACACACATGCTCCCTGCTGTCTTGGCCCTGCTCCCATAATACCTCTGGATATTAAAGAAATACATCAACGGTGCAATTACAGGCCCATCCAGTGGGCCTCAGGGTGGGCTCAGCTGGGCTACCACACACACACACACACACACACACACATACACACACACGTACAACACAACACACCCAGCATATGCATTTGCACACCTAGACACACTACACTTTGTACAGACATACTGAGACCCACACAATTAGTGCATGACTCATCTTCACGATGAAGGACACTGAAGGTCATTGTTGTTTATTTTAGCTCCATTCTGGCTCTTTCTAAATGATAGCAATAGGGGAGTGTGAGGGTGCTATGAGGTAGAGACTCCACCCAGGAACACTCCAACCAGGACACTCCTCATACCAACCTACAGTTTGACTTCGCTGCGGGTATCATTCTGGAACCCCTCAGTTAAACAACGTTTCTCATAAAGCGGTGCTAATACATTTAAGTCAAACGTCCTTACATACGATTGGACTTTGGACTTTATCTCACCCAATCAGAATCAGCTATAGCTCCGGTGGAAACCAAACCGTGCGACAAACACCAATGTCTTGAATCGGGAGGTCAGGAGTGAGTTGAGCTCACAGAGAAGGCGGTGCCACCGGCTGTGGTGGTGGTACGCATTTGCACACCTAGACACACATACACTTAATACAGACATACTGCACAACACCTATTTGGAACTTGGCCAAATAGGTCAAATACATGCATTCAGTCAATCCTTGGTTAGTTATCCACACCATAATTCCCTTTTCCTCAACGTAATACAGAACCGTGAAGGTGTCAGCTAGTCAAAGGGGCTAATTTGGACCAGTAGACACCGCCTGAATGGGAAGTATTTGTAATATAGTGGATGTTTTGCATACTCCAGGCAGACTCTGGTATCTGTCACGGCCTTAGTGAGCCTTATTCCCTGTCTGAAATGTCAACAGCATTGCTCTGCCACCTCTGAGCCTCTTCCACGGAATGAGAGCTGCTATGCTCCAAAACGATAACGTTTACATGAAGTCCCGGCGAGCACCAGCCCCCGCCCCCGAAACATTTTTCACTAAAAATTCATACATGTCATGCAAAATAAATCAGCGTTCTTTTCCACAGTCGAGCTCTAAATGGCTGCAGAGTGAATACGAGATGAGGTTTAAATGTTTGCAACCCCTTGCCTGACACTTCACATCACATCACTGAAGTCACGCTCTCGCTCTCTCTCTCTCTCTCTCTCTCTCTCTCACTCTCTCTCTCTCACTCTCTTTCTCTCTCCCTTTTTCTCTCTTGCTCTCTAGCTCTGTGTGTGTGTGTGTGTGTGTGTTTGTGTGTGTGTGCGCGTGTTTGTGTGTGTTGCATTGGGGAGCAGAGGGGTGTTATACACTCAACCGTGCATATAATTAGGCATGTGCATTTATTAATGTGCTTTGCGGTGTCTTAGGAGTGTTGTTTGAGCACTGATGTACCAAAAGGAATGCTCAGCTATAACAAATTGTAATCACTGAGTGTGTACCTAATGGCCCAAATGTTATTTGGGCAAAATCAGCTAAATATCTTACACAGTTGTCCAGCCTATAAATTAATAGACTATAGATTGAAGTTCATTTTCTACTGCTCGTCTTCATAGTCTATAAGTTATAAAGACTATAGACTTACATAACTATAGTTAATGGCTAACCATTAATTATATGTACAACAACCAGCTACGTAAGCCATTGGCCAAATAGGATGGTAAACTTATGCTGAAGAATTAATTGAGAAACTTAACGACATAAGTCTGGCCATTTGCAGGTCTTGTACAAAGGCTTTAATGATTAAAAGAAACGGAAAGACTTAAATTAGTAAATAAAGCTCTGTACTACTTTCATGCAAGACATGCATATAGAGTCTCGTGAGTGACAATGCTATCAGCCAATGAAAATCTACTACCCAACTTCCTGATAGTGCTGACACTTACAGTGGTCTATGTACGCTCACTTATGTATACGTATAGTGCCGATAGACGGCAGAGGCTGAGACTATACAGCAGCCGTGACACCTGCTTGCCTTTAGCCTTGATAGTCTTCTCATGTTCCCCCTCCCTCCATCCTTCCCCCCCACCTCCTCCTCCACCGGCTCAGTCCCGGCCATGATCACGTCGTACCCCAACACCACGCTGGCCACCCAGGGGGAGGAGAA
>JAODUG010003595.1:0-11155 GCA_027564795.1 Aphredoderus sayanus
CCCCCCCCCCCCCCCCCCCCCCCCCCCCCCCCCCCCCCCCCCCCCCCAGGCGAGGCACAAGCGAGCCTCTTTATGTCCGGATGAACACTGAGACCCATTCAGCCTCCAGTGCATCCCTGTTTCCGCTGGAGGGAGGGGTCAGAGCTCCAAGACATGACAACAAACAGTGACACAGCCACTGCTGCCGTTTTGTTTTCGGGGATCATCTGCACTGCGATCCACCGTTTCCATTCAAAGAAGAATTTCAACATGAACGGCTTAGTGTCTAGAGCCCAACTTGAGAATATATGTATGAACCCTCTGTAGGCCTTGTCACCATTCAATAATTTAGTGAGGTATCAGACCGCCATGAATGGCAGCCAAGTCCGTCAATGTTTCAAGGGCTTGCCCCTACGATGAACTAGTTTATATTGAATAATAGCATGGTCATAAAACTGCAGGCTTTTGCTGAAGAAACAGATTGCTTGCAGGAACCTAAATAGTATTTCCATTTTTTCTCTCTCCTCCTTCCTCTGCTGGCATGAGTCTCAGCTGCACACACAGTGACACAGACAGATAGTGTGTGCGGCAGCGACCAAGGCTGCTGCTATAGGCTACACGCTGCGCGGTACTGCATATTGCAGCACACAGCCACGTGCATGGAACGTCCTGGTTCGTCTGCAACAAAGTGCGCTTGACAACAATAAATGTCGAGAGTCGAGATGGACGCAGAGCCAGAGACTCTCCTGACACCCCCTCCCACCCTGCAACAACAAAAAAGACCCCAGATTGCTTGCGGACAAACAAGGGGATATTTGATTAGAAACAGATATAAAACAATATTTATGTGGGTGCCTACATGTGTGTTGTCCTGCCCCGTGACTCTGATGGTGTGACACTGGTCGAGGGCTTCGGTATGAGCAGCATCCTCTCCAAATGAGCGGCTTTGCATATGCATGGCCCCCTGGCATCGGCACGCCACTCAATCAATCATCACGGCGGCTGTCGGCACCCCTCCCCCCCCCACACACACACTGCCCACAACCCCCACCAGCTCTCTTGCCTTTTTTCCGCCACCCTGCCACTCCTCCCCCCTCCTCTATTCACCTCTCCTGTCTGTGGTCCGTCTGTGCGCTTGTCACCTGCGCCTCTCCTCGCCCTCACGGACGTCCTGGGAGCCCCCTCCCACTGCCCCGCCCCGTACTAAGAGCTGGAGACACGGCGGCTCGTCGAGGACAGGGAAATGCTTTCACGTTAAGTGGCGGTTTGCATCTCGCAGCTGGCGCGGAGGCGGGCCCACAGCGGAGGGAGGGGGGGGGGAGGGGGGGGGGGTGTTGCTGGTGTGCCAGGTTAAGCATTTGGTTCCCCTCGGAGGCTCACGTGTGGGGGTGGAGGGTGTGTGTGTGTGGGGGGGGGCTCTTGTCAGTCCCGTCCTACGCGTGTCTTTAAGGCAGGAGCGTGAGCCTGTTTCTCTACAACGACAACATGAGCCCAGACCTTCCTGCCCGTGGCATCGCCTCTCTCCCCAGACCACTTCAAAGGCATCGAGTGGAAGGCGGCGTGACTCCCCGGGTGATGCAATCTGAGGGCGTGGTGGGAAAGTGTGGCTCCACCCATTTTTGAGACGGGGGGGCTGCGTGTGTGCGTGTGCGCTGTGTGTGTGTGGTTGGGGTGGTGGTGGGGGGGTTCTCCGATGCGGGTTGATACCATGAAGGAGATCAGAGAGGGGCTTATCAAAGCAGTGGAGGGGAGTAGGAGTGTAAGGTCACCGTTTGGAGCGTCTTCAAAGCCTACCCGCTTTTCTCCTCAGGTCTTGATAGCTGCCAGTAATGAGCTTAGTTAAGGCCAAGTTGAAGTAACCCACTCCTGCCCTACTGCTATTTGCTGCTTCTAATCCCACCTTTGCATTTGTCTCATTTCACCTGCTCCGTTGGCCAAGGCGCTGCCAACGTTCGCCGTAAATAGCAAGCGCAGCGACTCGGTGTTAGCCGCCGTAGGCCTGGCGCTGCGGCTGTGCATGACTGATGCCTTATTTGCGTCTTAAGAAAGCGGGACGTTTCTGTGGCAACACGCACACAGAGCGAATGGGAGCGTGATCTACACTGTATGCTTTGGCCGCAATTAGGTACGTTTGCGCCTTTGGCACCGGCGCATCACACCGGCGAGCGTGAGGGAATGAATGGGAGTAGCCCGGCACAGCGGGCGCCAGTGAAAAGTAGTGCCTCCAGCATTCTGCTGTCTGTGTGTGTGTGTGTGCGTGGAGGTACAGGTGGTAAAGCGAGGGCCCCGGGGAGGGGCCGGCGCTGCACCGCGGTGAGGGAGGTATGGATATTAATCACTGGGAGGAGCATGGCTCTGTGGCGCCGGGGCGGAGATGGATGGGGTGTGAGTGCAGTGATGTCACCCTGACAAATGGGCCGGCCATGTTGGCTGAGACTTGCACATCGCCTCTCATTTCAATTAGTTCCTCACACAGCACCCACCCGACAATCTGCAGGTTGCACACGCTCCCGCAAACATACACCACCCCACCCACGCACACACACGCACACACACACACACACTCCAGTGCCCTAACCCATGGCAGAGCCCGCTAACAGGACGCTCTGATCCATAAGAATACAGTACGGCTCCTTGAATTAATCTCCCTCAATTATGACAGCACCTTCCCCATCCAGCAGCCGGCCATTCATTAGACTAGACCAGCGCGCTAGTCTGTGGGAGCTGGCAGCCGGAGGAGACGTGTTTACGTGTGTTTTCCCCCCACAACACCAATCGGATGGAGTGCTGGGACGAGGGCAGTGCGGCCATTTGGACTAGCGGTAATAGCATGCATTTACTCTCTGATGTGGGAAGCAGGTAACAGAGGAGTACCGCCGGAGAGACGTGAAGAGCAGCGAGCTTGACACGCTGAGCTCCGGTTTAAAGGGCCTCACTGGTGTGTTAGCCCCGCTCTCACAAGCCGCTACACGCGCTAACTAAAGGCACTGATGTTAATGTGGCCGTCACCACTGGTGTTTAGCCTGGCTTCCAAGAGGAGTTGCCGGCATTAACCGGGAGGCGGCGGGGTGATTCCCAGCCCCGTGTGCGTCCAGAGTGAACTTTAACCTTTGGGAGGAGGATCACTAGATGCTGGAGTGGAACGGGCATGCGGAAACGCCATACTGTTCCGTGTCCTTATAACCCATTTCTGTCCCTCTGCCAGCTTGTTCTCCTCCCCTCATTCTCTTCAAGCGTCTGCTCTGTCTCTCTCTCTCTCTCTCTCTCTCTCTCTCTCTCTCTCTCTCTCTCTCTCTCTCTCTCTCTCTCTCTCTCTCTTTCTCTCTCTCTCATTCTGAAGCAGATTGCCTAAGGATTTCTGGAATATACTCATTTTCGAGTAAGTTGCAATTGTTGGGCCATGAGAAGGTATATGCAGAGGAGGACGGAATAAAGATATTCTGCAAAGCACCCAAGGGAGGGAAGTGGTGGGGGCGCAAACTCCACCTTAACACCGGTGATAGGTATCTCTTCCAACAGCCTGTGAAAGGAGCAGGAGGTTAATGTCACCCCTATAGGGAGCAGGTAAAGGGGGAGATACAACACTTGGCATCATTCAGAAATACTTGACATCAGGCACAGCCATGTTAACACGTTAATGGTTCGTAAAACTACAAGAAAATGTTATTAACTTACAGCTGCTTCTCGAGCTCTGTGATGGTCCATGTATTATGCATGAGATGTCATGTCTGCTTGTGATATTTGGAATCTAACAACAAATGAGACCAAACCCTGTTGTTTTGTTGTGCAATCTTGAAATGATATAAAACAGAATATTCTGACCATTACAATAATCACACTGGCTTGCCCAGTATGAGAAGTATAATCAATGTGGGTGGGGGGGGAGGGTTGTGTGGGGACCGTGACACTGGACATATTTTATGATTTGATCAATAATGGTGTCGGGACAGCTATTGTTGTATCCGATGAAAACCACAAAGTTTGTACATATGCAGAATTCATTCCCTTCGACCCTGTGTGAGTGCTTTCATGGTTTTGCAGATTCGTTTGTTGATGAAACATGCCTGTACTTTCACCCCATGAACAGGGGAAATGAAAAATGGATGAAAAGCTTTTGAAACAGTGTGTTTGATTACCATAACTCTCTAGAATTCTCGGAGTGTTTGTCTTGTATTGTATTGTAACAAGGATTGCATGTTTTACCACAAAAGTCTCTTGTTCACATTGCTTACAAAGGATGATATTCAAGCATAAAAAAATATTTGCATGGTTTTTTTCCCCATACAATTGATTTTGAGGTACTTTTTCTAACAAGGGTCTCCGTGTTCGAACAGACAAACTGATTCCTTCTTCCTATTACTTTTCTGTTACTCTTTTTAATCTACCAACACTAAACAACTGGGTTCCAGGAACACAAAAAGAGGTTAGATCTCACTTTCTGTTTCATCTTGGCCTCCTGCGATCCCTGGAGACCTCTCTCTGTGCTCGTCTGCAATGCCTGGTAAGGGTAGATTGTGCCAGGTCTCCAGTTTGTTTGGCTTTCTATTCACCCCTCCACATCGCGCTGAAATCTTCCGACAGTTCGGCAGCACGGCTCAAGCCCCACAGGAACTGCCGTCGGATAAAATGTCACCATGGCTTTGTTCCCTGTGGCCTATAGGCTGGCCAGACACACTGTACACCTAAGAGCTCAAAGGCCAGGCCACAGGGAGATAAGGTGCACAGGGGTTGGGAACGCATTGGGTAGACGATGTAGAATGTAATGCTGGTCCGTTCACTTATTGTTTACTTCTTCATCTTCCTTGACATAATCAACTTGGATTAAGAGTTGAGATTCTAACCTTTGTACGACATGATTAAACCCCAAATATATCATTAGCATGGTTCAGTGCCCTCCGCTAATTCAGCCTTGCCCTACATTGTTGTGCGGCGAGATTGGATACAGGCCTGCAGTCCTTAGCGGCGCTTTACGTGACAGCCTGTGAGACTCCAGCCCGTGACGTCCACAGTCGCGCGCCATACATTTTGTCCCCTCGACGTCGGCCGCCATCAGGGTGAGCGGCCGTCTTGGGAGCCGCGCGTAACTCTGCTCAGCGCCCCCCTAACGAGGCGTACAGACGACTGGTCCTGTCGCTGCTCAGCGGCAGGGCGCTTGCCTCTGTCTCCTCGTGTTAGCTCAGCCCGTGCACGTTCAGCGTGCACCAGCAGTCATGCCAAAGGGGCTCAGCCCTGCTCCTTGGTCCCACCCCGACTCCTAACCCCCGGATAAATGAATAAAAGAAGGAGCAGCTCTCACCGGTAATTTGATTAAATACGGCAACCCCTCAGTTTAAAGCACACGCTGACAAAGCAAAAAGATAAGACGGGTTGTTGTCGAAAGGAACTGTCACAGTACATGGTGCATGACCCCGTATGGGCAGCCCCCCCCCCCCCCTCCACCCCCCGCTCCCCTACCCTCTCCTCTGCTATCATCTGAGCATCGCCACGCGCTCCATATTTCCAAGGGCATCTCTCAATGTTATTAGATGAGCCGCGCTATAACTGCATGCTGCAGATTACCAAGCTTGCCAGTCACTTTGTTTGATGCAATCCTTCAATACGTCCTGCAATACATCATTTAGTTGCCATGGGTTTATTCCATTCAAGATGTTTATGAGGTAGGCCACATAAATAACCAAGTAAATAAGATATAGAAAATATATTGCCAAATACAGTATTTACAGTGTTTGCATTATCTTAAATATGTTATGTTTAACTTAACAATAATAATGAATCACAGAGCTGGATGATGGCAAAAAAAAAGACAATGAATGGAATTAAGACATTGCATTTTTCCTGATGAACTCCACTTTTTATAATTTGCCAATATCTTTTCCCCTTCCTCTATAGGGAGAGTAAGCGGGCGTGCACTGAGCTGATACGAGTGACGTGTGAACGGAATGACAAATATTCTCAGCGACAGAGACCACTCATTATACAGATTGTTTTGTGGTATTTTGGGGTAGCCAAGGCCAATGTCACCCCACTTCCAACTGGCCTGAGCCTAAATGGGTGTCACTGTCCGTCTCAAAGCCTGTTCAGTATCTCAGAAGTGGCACAATATCTTGCTAATGCTTCTGTACTTCAGAGTCAGTTTGAATAGAGGTTACAGAGGTGAATTTATTACTGAACAACAACAGTGATAGAGGCACGAATGGAAAACACAAACAATCCTGAATCTTATAAGCATAAGCGTCAATTTTCTACAAACCCCTGTGCCCTATGGGCAGGTTATACTGTATGCTATCTTTAGCTGTTCCACCAACACAACTGTGTTGGTGGAACCACCCCTCCTCCCAATCACTTCAGAGTCCACTAACTGGCCATGGTTAATGTTCTCTAATGTCTAGTAATGCTCTCTGTGGTGCTATTAAGCCATATGTTCATGGCTCTTCTCTTGGCTTTGACAGGCTAACTACACATCAGCTCAACGCAGCAGCTCTCACATTATAAACAGGTGGATAACTGCTGCCGTTCTCCTGAAAGCCCGCGATAACAGGACCAGACAGTGTGCCAAAGCTTACTATCAGGATGGTATGTCCATCCATTGCTCCCTATAGTGAAGTACAGTAGTCAGTTTTTCCAGTGAAGTCTCTGAATGCCTGCATGGGCCATTGCTCTGCTCTTGCGTGGAATCTTATCGCTGGGACATTGCGGTCGCTGTCCCCCTGGAGTGGTGTAAGGCTTTGAGTGGCAGGCTCCTGCTCTAATTAAACCCGGAGCAGCATTAGTCCCGCATGTGAGCAGTTTTCATAATTACCCATTCAGTTAATTCATTATTAAACTGAAAGAGGCCATTTGCCCAAACATACAGTACATAGGATGTGAGGCCATATTAGATGTAAGATACCGAAGTTTAATGGGCTCAACACCTGCAAACCTGGATTAACAGTAATACATATTTCATGTGTTTTATTTATTAATTTTACTGTCTGCTGATAATGTAGATGAACACGGGAAGGCACTGTGTACAATGGCTACTTGGCTTGCGTGACTTGTGAGCATGACCTTTTTAAGTTCTTTAATGCATTAAAATTGGTTGCATAGAACTTTTATTTAGCCATTTAAAATGCAGGCTGTTAAAACAGTAGTGTCACTAGAAAATGATATAGGACTTGTTTATGGAGGAAAATAAACGTATCTTTACTTTAAATCTTGGATGGATATACATTGGTACCTATTATGATTCCCCAATAGTTCCTCTTCAAAATGCTTTTGAAAAATTATTTATTCTAACCTATTTACTGGTAATGCTATTGTGATTTTGACCCGAGCGGTATTGTTGGTAAATGTAAATGGGGGCATGCATTAAAATGCAAATGCAGCCATTAAAAGCATGCACTCAGCATTTTGTAATCGTACTTGAAAAATGTTACAGTACCTCAAGAAACGTGTGCGTTTAGATGCCAAAAGAAAAAAGAAAAGAAAAAAAATTGGATACAAAATATCTCCTTGGATGTAGCCTATTTATCATCCATCCTCTGGCTCTGGAGATAATTGATACACAATTCATGCTTAAAATGACGTGGGCGTATGATCAAGTTAGGCCAGGGTGACACAACCTTCTAAGATTATTGAGTCAAAAGATAATCCGTTTTGATGCACCTCGTATACCACTTATACGAATGCGACGCATTCTCATTCATACAGCTGAATCTGAGTCATTCTTCCTCTGCCTCTCTCATATTTCACGTCGCTTAATCTAAAGGTGAAAGAGGGAATTATTAGTATAAAAGGAATACATTTAGTATCTTTCCTTGCGCTGAATATATCAATCCCCTTTCATGTATAAGCACTGGTAGAGCGCAGAATCAAGATTGTAGCATGGAACAGCTATCCTTATACATCAGCACATGCCCATTACATTTGTGATTATGCCCTTGATATATGGGGCTTAAGTGGTGATCAGAATGCAAGCCGAATGGCGTGACGCTTTCAGTAGCTCTCCTAATATGATCTGTGTCATTGAGTTTCTGCCACTTTGGAATTCATGTCCATTTTGATCCCTGTCAAGCATTGTTAACTTGTTTACTGCTGTATTAACCACCTGATAGCCCGCCTCAGAGAGAGGTATACAGCCCATGGCAATTAGTTCTAATAAAAGCGAAACACACTCTGTTGTATTACAGCAACAATACATACAGTATATGAATATGTGGCATTGCTCAAAGCTTTACCCCCTACGTATGTGGTTTTATCCAATATTTAATTAAACAAGCAAAAAACGATTTTCATAGCTCTGATATGTTCAGCAGTAGGCCTACTGTATATGTGTGTGTGCGCTGCATATGAAATGTAAACACTGTTAACACTGAACTCACTGTAGCTTGTGGCTAGGTTATTGCTTGTGCATTTTCTTGTACTCTGTGGGTGTTGTTAGCTGGCTGTTGATTCATGGAGTTTGAAAGCGAAATTACAGCAAAAGGGAAGACAAAGTCTGAGGAGCTACAGAGCCCGTTGTTAGCGTAAACCTTTTCAAACAAAGCGACATCCCAGCTGTTGCTTGTGTGAAGCTACAGTATCACACAGAAGTCTTACATCAAACATTCCCTTCCCTGTATGAAAATAGTTTAGTATAACAAGACTGGTAACTGTGCCCCACTGACCCAGAAACACGTCTCTCTAATTGTTCTCCTTGGCCTCTGGGGCTTCAGTAACAACACTATGACCCCTTTATAGACAGAGCATGGCGCATGGCCCCTCTGGAGCTACAGTATAGCGCTCTACGGTCTATGTTCCTCCTAGGCTTATGAGCCCTGCCCTGGGCAGGTGACTCTAAACATTTGGATGAAGCTCACATACACACACACACACACACACACACACACACACACACATATAGGCTTGTCTACACCCCCCATCTCCTTGAAAGTGGCAGGAGAGATCAACACGAGGTGCGGTGGACTGTGTATGCTGTTTCAACCTTTCCTCTTTTCAGCCAATCTAATAACATCAGGCTGCTGTGATGCAGCAAGGTCGCCCCTGGTCCAAGGTCGGTCTGTACTGCCTGCTGGGCCCATGGCTGGAGAGGTGGGCTGGGTGGGGAGGGGAGTATGCACAGGGCCAGTTAGGTGAGATCAGAGCTGAGATATACCGGCTCCTTCCATTATAGTACAGTATAATGCATTTATGATTAGGACCAATACAAGCAAGTGTCATTTGCTATGTTGCAAAGTGTATCTTTTCATAATCCAAGGCACTGAGGAAGAACGGTGGCTTTTACTCAAAGATCAGGGGCTGCCTGGTACTTGTAATGATATCCCTGCTTATGTTGAAAAAATAAAACCAGCCTAAAGAGGTGGGCGATGAAGAATTACATAGTTATCAACTCTGATCTTATCAGCGGTGAGTGCAATTTCCAAACTTCGGCAATGCTATCTGAGCCCAAACAATAATCTCTATTCTTGGGAAAATATTATCCACTAGAGTCCTCTCTATCTGTTTTCTGGGGACATGTCAGGGGCTAATTGTTAAGAATTGAGTTATTGAGCTGTATGCCCTTCTCCAGCCCCTGAAGGACTAGGACCAATACAAATAGCTCCCAAACACTATTGGAATTCCACCGGAGTACCCCTGACTTAGCCAAGCCATAATATTGTTCTAATAATTGGAGCTCACAGGCCATCAAATATCATGCCGGTTTGTTCAATTGATTCAGACAGGGTAAAGGGGCGGGAGAAAACATGCATTTGCAATTTTCACATTTGTAATCCATACGACATTCCTCTGCTCCATTTTTAATGATCAGAAATTCTGCAAAAAACATTTTGTAATTTGTCCTCTGGCTAACTTTTATGTAATCGGGTGTGCCAGGCTGTTAGAGCCTTGACAGGACTACAAACAAGTACAGCACACACAACTGTACAACGTGGCTACAAGCCATTCATTTCCATTACAAGCGCAAAATGCCCCTGCGATTGTTGCGCTCGTGGACCCCAAAGCATAAAACACTAACTGTAGTCACGCGCTGGCACGACTTCTTTCCAAAGCATTTCACTACAATGGTTGAAAGGGTAGCAGTGTGGTGTCAACAGCTTGGTTATTTTTTTCATTTAATTTTTTTTTTTTTTTTTTTTTTGCGGGCCACTGCTGACTTGGCACGTAGTCGAATGAGGTTGAGCGAAGGCAAGTGGCGGAGCCGGCTGATAATGAAAATAGTTGTGATAAATATGTAATGGATGTTGGATAGGGCTAAAAAACACTCATGAATAATATCAGGGGGGAAAGTGTGGGATGTGAATTGACTCGGCAAGCCGCACTTTAAAATACATCCCCGCCAAGGCCCAGTTGCATGCACAGCTCTTATCGCCTACTTACAGGGCAGTGGCAACGGTGCACCTTATCACTCGTCGTTCTGGGGTGTTTGAACATGCTTTAAAAGCGTTTGGTATGTAAACGCAATTTAATTAGAATAGCTGGTGATTAACAGTGCTGTGGACAGGGAAGGGTTTCTGGGGAGTATCAACAGTTCCTCAGCCAATGTATTAGTGTCTAGTGTTTGTGTAGACACAGATATTTAAGATCACAGAAGAAAAGTGGGAAAGAAATGTGATTCTGTTTAAAAACACATCACTATGATAATAGGCTAATATGACAGTTTGAGAATATTGGTATTATGCAGTTTTGAGTTGACACTGCACTTGCTTGCTGAACTTTTGTTTTCCTATTGATGTGCAATTTGTGTACAACTATGTGGGCGGGAAGCCTACTATATTGGACAGGGAATGGTTGCAAGTATTATGCAATAGAAATTGTGTCTGTGATTAGTTTCTCTGCATACCGTACATGTCCTGTATGGTTTACAGTAGGGCTAGTTTGACTGCATATCGTACATGTCCTGTATGGTTTACAGTAGCGTTGGTTTCTCTGCATACCGTACATGTCCTGTATGGTTTACAGTAGGCCTAGTTTGACTGTATATCGTACATGTCCTGTATGGTTAACAGTAGGGCTAGTTTGACTGCATACCGTACATGTCCTGTATGGTTTACAGTAGGGCTAGTTTGACTGCATATCGTACATGTCCTGTATGGTTTACAGTAGGGCTAGTTTGACTGTATATCGTACATGTCCTGTATGGTTTACAGTAGCGCTAGTTTGACTGCATATCGTACATGTCCTGTATGGTTTACAGTAG
>JAODUG010003596.1:0-11155 GCA_027564795.1 Aphredoderus sayanus
CTGTATATATCACTGTATTGTATATATCACAGTCTGTATATATATCACTGTACTGTATATATCACTGTACTGTATATCACTGGTCTGTATATATCACTGTGCTCTTTAAATCACTGGTCTGTATATATCACTGTGCTCTTTAAATCACTGGTCTATATATATCACTGGTCTGTATATATCACTGTGCTCTTTAAATCACTGGTCTGTATATATCTATGTGCTCTATATCTACACTACTTAGTTCTGCCTATTCTCTCTAGTGGGTACTTTTGCTCAGTAGGCGGATTCATTCTTTTATTCATTGTATAGATTATAATAGCATTTAAACTGGTGCGTGCACGTGTGTGTGTGTGTGTGTGTAGGTGTGTGTGTATACGTGTGCGTGTGTGTGTAGGTGTGTGTAGGTGTGTGTGTGTGTGTGTGTGTGTGTGTAAGGAGCAGTTAGAGCATTACATTTCTAATTTGTTCAATGTGCCCCCCCCAGTGAAGAGAGGGGTGCTTATGTTGGCAGTCACCAAGCCTGCCGCCCAATCACAGCAGTGCAACACTTTCTCAGTCAAAGCAGCCAACCTCCATCTTGTGTTCCCCTCTCTCTGTCTGTCACAGCTAATCTCTCCCCCTCCCTCCCTCCCTCCCCCCTCTCCCCCTCCCTCTCTCTCCCTCCCTCTCTCCCCCTGTCACTCCCTGTCATCTGAGTGCTAAACACAATAGCTCCTTGCCACAGTAGCTCTCCCCACAGTGTATCTGCTGACTCCAATAACAATCTGCCAGTCTTCTGTCACCCGCTGTGTGTGTGAAGCAAAGCCCAGCACAGTGTTGTCAGCAGGCCCAGGACGCGGTCGACGGCTCGGTTCAGGTGTGCCGCGCCCTGGCTATGTTTATCCTAATGAAGAGTGAGTGTACGGATGTCACTGAAAGACCAGGTCCAAATATAAAGTAGCAGTGTTGGCTGGCTCTGTACATCCACACCAACCCCATCGCTCACTGCTCTTTAGGATTACAGGCACATATTATAACACACCAAGTGGTGTGTATAGTTGAGCATCGCACCAGCTGCTAGACCAATGGGAGCTCAGTGATTGGTGGATAAGGATAACAATGGGGTGACATGTACACATGTATCTGTTGGGGCCACAGCTGAGCAGTTACTGTTTACAATTATATAACAGTTATTATGCATAATGTACAATAATAACGCATAATGTGACTTCAATAAAAGTCTAGGTTAAGGGCTAATAGGCACCAGGTCCTTGAACCAAAATAACTGGTGCATTTACATCGAAGCAGAGAGCAAACTGTCACACTGCAGAAGCATTTTTAGAATACCTATATCTACTGTATATTGAACCTGCCACATCAACAGAAAATGCAACGCCTTTGCATAAAAAGAGGTTATTTTGACTCAGGTTGCAATGTCACACCTAATATACAGACAGTTTTAGCTCTGGGAATTTTAACTGTAACAGCACAGATTAGCATGGTTTTTGAATGAAGTCAACCTTGATGTATTGAATGAAATAGGGACATTGTGTCAGTACTCTATCCAATTAATTGGCCCAATTGAAATATTTAATTAACTAAAATAGGAATACACTTTACTTTTACAAGTGGTAGCCAGTGCTACATTTATTCAGAGAAAGGCTTGAAGTGACTTCACAAAAGCTGAATTTAGAGCATTGACACTGATATTTTTGTAACAACCTGCTAGGTATATGGGTTTGAACAGGGCGATATGTATCAATTAAAGATTGTATAAGCGATGCTGGAGAAAGATTGTGGATATTTGAACGACAAATAAATACACGTCGCCCTACAGTGGTCTCTGCCCTACCACATTTGACACGCATTGCCAAGGAGGGTATATTATTGTGTGGTGCGGTCTGCACCACTTTGTTTTGTAATTAATTTTCAGGACCATGAGGCAATATTTGCTGAATTTGACAAAAGTGTATTGCACTGAAATCGCTTAACTCATCTATAAATAGTTGTTTTGCTTCTTTCTTTCTAAAGCCAGCTAATGTATCTGTGGTTTTTCACACTGCACTAGGGCTAGTTACTGTACCTGTGGTGTTTCTTACCTTGCCAATGTACTGGTAGTCATTTCCAGTGTATTCCTCTTGGAGGAAGAACTGGTTCCACATCCAGCCTCTCCTCATCCGCCTCAGAAGCTTCCCGGGGCCGGTCCTCTGGTCCCCCCAGTCTCCTGGGTCTCCTGCAGTGGCCCTCTCTCCCTGTGGGCCCCCGGGCGGCTCCCCTGTGGAGCCAACGAGGCGCATGGCGTCTGAACACAGGCTTAGCCACAGGCCGGCCCACAGCAGGCCCAGCAAAATGCTCCTCATGGTTTACGTTGTCCTGTTGTTGTTTGTTGTTGTTGCTGCTCCTGCTGCTGTTGTTGTTGTTGTTGTTGATGTTTCCCTGGATGCGGCGCAGGGAACGGTCTATTGTCTAGACCGGAATGCCTCAGATCCTGAAGTGAATCTGCCAATCATAGCCCTGCCAGTGCTGATTGGCTGGTGGGGGTGGAGGGGGGCGGGGACAACACCTGCCAGAGCGAAAGGAGAAAAGCACAGGGGAGAACCTGGTCAGCTGTGAACCTCACGTCTGGAACAGCAACTACTGTATGCTTCCGCCTGCTGATCCAGGATCATCTCACTGTGCTGAGGGACCAGCCCAGTTGCATGACAATGCTCCACATCCACAGTGTGGCTGGAGATCTACTGACCCAGGCAGGACTACAAAGGCTCCACTAGGTGCTGCTATAGACCAGCTCCCATCTGCATAACACTGATGTACTGATATAAATGTGTAAAAGAAGGTGACACATTCCCCTGAGCATCGTCTTATTTTCCCCAGTACTGTATATATCTTCTGACGATGCACACAGATGCCACCTCTCACCCCGCCTGCCAGTCAAAAGTAATCAAGATATTTCATGCCCAGTATAATATGGCCATCATATCATATATCACAGTAGCACACAAGGTTGAAGGCAGAACAATAGACCCCGTGCTGCTTGTTCTAATGGCTGTCATGAGCCAGAAAGAGACTTCAGAGCCCATTAATTGAAAGCGAGGGAGAATCTAGAGACAAGGTTAAACAGCAGTGGGCATAAGTGGTGTGTAATCTTTGCTATCCGATGTCTATTGAAGGAAGCTTGAAAAGGCAATTTATCAAGGTGTTGCTCGTGTGTGTAAGTGTGCGTGAGAGAAAGAGATTAATTAATACAGCCCTACTGAATGAGCGTACAGTCAAGGAATATCTTCCAGAAGACATTTTTGTAAGGAATTTGCTCCAAAGTTTCACATTTTGAACATGTGTTATATATGGTGTTGAAATAACAGGGTAAGCCTTCAATGGAGTGAAGAAACTGTACTGTATGCTAACTGTACTGTATGCTAACTGTACTGTATGCTAACTGTACTGTATGCTAACTATACCTCCACATCTTCCCTTATCAATAATATAGATGCACGCAACAGCAGACAACACCATTCTACTGGCGGCACCTGTGTGGGACTTCCAGCGCTGTTCTGTTAACGTCATGCCAGTGTTTGTTTACCCCCTGCCCTGCCCCGCCCTGCCCCGCCCTGCACCATGCTTGTGTCTGGGGTTCTTGGGAGGACTTGACTTGGCCTTCATCATCTAAAGTGGATTTAATGGCTAAGGTATTAAGGGACCCCCCAGCCCTGCTCTCACCCCATTCACCCGCTTAGCACAGCTCAATGGAAAGAGCAAGCCCCCTGCAGGTCTCTGCACTCAGTGAACCACAACGTGTGTGTGAGCCAAGACTCTGCAGTTGGCAAAGAGCGTCTGCTTATACTCCACCTTCATGTTATCTACCCGCACCGGCGTCAGGGGACATGAATTACATCCAAATTCACAGAAACCGACTTTTGCCTTCACTGGAAGAAGCACCTTTAAACGGTGCTTAAAAAGTACAGCGGATCCATAAATCCATAGGCATTCACATCATCGTAGGACCTGGGAGGTACACTTACGCAGCAATTACGGCAGTGAAAGGAAGTGTCCTTTCATCTTCAGACATGTAAGGTTCCCTGTCAATGCCTTGCTGGAACACTGAAAGTGTTGCCCTTTTTCTTTTAGAACTAGTGTCTTTCCCATACAAATGTCATGTCAAGTACTTGAAGAATAAGATTTTTACAAAGAAATTTGTCGCATGTGATGTTGTTTGACCTCTTGTCTAGATTAAGCAGCAATATTGTGCATTTCGGATATTCATATTCACGTCTGGTTGTGTCTGTTCCAATAGATACCTGTCAGCATTCATGTCAAATCAAGTCAAGTGTATTTAGCCCTTAATCACATTACAGTCTCAAAGGGCTTTATAAGCCCACGTTTCACATGGAAACAAACAACACCCCATATCCTGCTCCTCCACATGGGCAAGAAAAAACTTCCAGAAAAATCCCATGGGTAAAAAAAGGGAAGAGACTTTGGAAAGGGACCACAGGGGAAGGAATCCACCCTTCCAGGATGGATTATGAATTAATTGGTTTATGAATAGAGCAAAAAATACTCCTTTCCAGCGAATCCCTTAATTACACCAATATTGTGCATGGGAAACAGTTTATGTGAGTTTGTCAACAGAAAAGTATTTACAAAAGTTGTTTGCTGTCAGAACAACCAGAAAATTCCTTAGTCTTGTCAAGTTCTAGACTTGTTTAACAATCAAAACATTTTTTTTCAGCGAATCTCTTAATTTTACCAACACTGTTCATGGGAAACAGTGTTTGCATTCAATATAAATTTTTAATCATCACAAATTCCAAAGCAGTCTGCATTGCAGAGAAACGTATCTACATTTTTGGGGAGGTGAGCATCAGGCTGTAGCGTACCTATGTCATACCTTCAGCGCAGAACCATAGATCATCCAAAAGAGGGTGCTGGCCACCATCAGAGCACTGCATCTCAGTAAGTCACCACTTCACCCACGGCAACCAAACAGACCTTCTTTGAAATCCAAATGAAATGAAATCCAATTTCCTCCGCCATGTCCCGTGGTACATGGTTCCAGGCGTTCCACACAAATGCTATATTCCATTTCCAACCGTCAACAGGTCCAAGATAAAAGCCGAACCAGGTTTTCGCCGCTATGTCCTTTTCTCTGCATTTCTTCTATTGTCTACATCTCTGTTATGGTCTATTCTCTCATGTTGAACTTTTGGAGATGTATTTTGGAGACGGTGAAAATAAAAGCTTTTTTGTTTGGCTGCTGGCGGTTGCAGTGAATAGCAAAAAAACAAAACAAAAAAAAGCTCAATAATTAGATTTGCAGACACAGGTTTCTATGTGAAGGATTGTACTGTGGCAGGAAATATACTGCCTGTAGCCTACTACGCCTCTATTTCTGCACAATTTTCTCCTTCTGCTACTTTTTCCTTTTTGTCATCCCTTTCTCCATCCCTCCTCTGTCACTTGACCTCCTTATCTCTTTAAGAGTCGTTCTCATACCCTGCTCCGCTCTGCTCATATCCGTCCATCTCTCCAACTACTGCTTCCATCATTCAACAATCTAATGCCACATCGTTACTCAACCTGATGTCTCAACAAGAAGTTAAGACTGTTAAGGCAATTTCAGTTTGTGTATTGCCTTATTTTACTTCCATGTTATAGTTAAGTAATCAGGTAGATTAACGGAAGAAATAATTTACAGTACAGACTGATTATGAAGAGTCATTACTTGCACTTGATTTCCCTTCTTCTTGAGGAAATTAAAGGGATGAATGCAGAAGCATCACGTTTATAGGTTTCACTTGTTTGGAAATCACAGATCTCCGTAGTGGACTCTTCAAGAGCCTTATAACCCCCACTGTGGAGGAAATGGTGCATTATGTACAAAAAAGAGCGTGACTAGAGCCCACTCTGCTATAGACAAGGCTGTGCCTGAAGTGAAGTGAAAGACAGTAAAACATAGAATAATTAAATATAACAGCTGAGGTATAGTGAAACACTGAAGGCTTCACAGCCCACATTTCCCAACAGGAAATTAATGGCACCACTTAATCTTTTAAGAGACAGTTTTTAGCATAAATACCACAAGGTGCTGGATCCCCCAGTCAGAGCTGGCCAATGTGGCCAGGGAAAGGGAAGTTTGGGGTTCCTTGCTGGAGCTGTTGTCCCCGCGACCCGACCTCGGATAAGCGGTTGAGGATGGATGGACCACGTGATGAAGCCCTGCGTGATTTTGTTGTTGTAGATTTTCTAGTAACATATCTTTGCTAGCAACATTACCACCCAGAGCAATAAGAATGAACCAATGTCAGTGCTGCCACTGCTGCCAAATGTTTCTCAGAAATATTATTTCAAACGGCATCACAGATGTAATTCGATTTAAGTAAAGTAAACACAGGTGCAAGCCTGTGAAGAGCTGGGAATGACTGCAAGACTGCCCTCATCATGTCAGGGATGTGGCTAATCTTTCTCCATACAGCTTCCCATCAGCGCTGATTCAATTACATCAGGCTACTGATCCCGGTTAGCCAACAACACCCCTGATAGAGCCACTATGGAGAGAAAAATAGAACGGCACAAGATAGACGTGGTGAACCTAGTTTGTGGGCGCGTGACTGATCTATTTGAAGGCATATAGTGTGCATGACACACACACACACACACGCACACAGACACCCACACAGACACATGTAGACAAACACACACACAGACAGACAGACACAGATACACAGACACCCACTCTCTCTCACACACACACACACACACACACACACACACACACACACACACTCTCTAGCTACATCAGTGCCATCAGTGGTGCTCTTTATGAAATGCCTCTAATTGGATCAGGTGACTGCAGGCATACAGAGGAGGGATTGATCCCAGTACATCCTAACATCCTGATTGCTCATGCTTTACTGAGCCCAAGGCCCCCTCACCCCTCGATGGGAGGGGTCTCCTAATATAAGCCCCCCTCACCCCTCGATGGGAGGGGTCTCCTAATATAAGCCTCCCACACCTCTCGATGGGAGGGGTCTCCTAATATAAGCCCCCCACACCTCTCGATGGGAGGGGTCTCCTAATTTAAGCCCCCCTCACCCCTCGATGGGAGGGGTCTCCTAATATAAGCCTCCCACACCCCTCGATGGGAGGGGTCTCCTAAAATGTATGTGTGTGTGCGTGTGTGCATGTGTGCGTATATGTGGGCATGCGTGAGTGTGCATGTGTGTGTGTATGCGTGAGTGTGTATGCGTGAGTGTGCATGTGTGTGTGTGCATGTGTGTGTGTTACGTAGTGTCCACCTTGCATGGCCCAGTGAAACCAGTCACAACTCCCACAGGTCCAATTAGAGGTGAAAAAAGGAGAATGTCAACCACACACACGCACACACATGCACCCACACACACACACACACACATGCACTGACAGACAATTAAACATAAGACTTCTTCCTCCCTGTGTCTCTCTCTCTCTCTCTCACACACACACACACACACACACACACTCACACTCAGGTGGACCAGCTCTGTGGAGAGTCCTATGAATAAAGCATGTGAGAGCAGCACCCAGCCTCTGCAGCCAGGAGCTGCTCTCTGACTTGAGACAGACTGCCCAAGTTTCTCCAGTGAACTTCTTCAGGAACTTCTCTTGTGATTCCTCTGACAACTCCCATGAATCATTCCCTTTAATACAGGGCTCACTTTAACTATTTGCTGAGCCAGGCTGCCGTTTAGCGTTTCTGCCAATCAGTCACCCAGCCAGCCAGTCCTTAATTCAGCCAATCAATAAGCCATTCAACCAATCAGCCAGCCTTGTGCAGTATTGACAGCTGCCTCCATCAGAATGCCATTCAGTCAATTCAGTATGGAACTGCCACGTCCTGTCAGTCACATGTTGGTTAGCCCCTAAGCTAGCTACTTCCTGTCAGTCACATGGTAGTAAGCCCCTGCTAGCTACTTCCTGTCAGGTCACATGTGGTTAGCCCCTAAGCTAGCCCCTGTCAGTCACATGCTGGTTAGCCCCTAAGCTAGCCCCTGTCAGTCACATGCTTATAAAGATCAACCGAACTCGCATCTCAAGATACTAATCGTAAGAGTGAGAGCCTTGGCCACATCGCGACTCCCAGAATGCAATGTTGTGCCCCTGCACCAGAGGTACATCATCATCATCATCGCTGTGTGACCGACAGCCGATGGAACAGCGGACGGCCCGCTAGATTGACCTGTCAGCGATGCAGCCAAGCAGACGCGTAGTTCTATGGATTAATCAGCCAGTCACTTAGCCAAGACTGTCAGGTAAATATTACCATGCCCCCCCAGCAACAAAGCACTCTGGGGGTCCAGTGTTTGCTCTTTTGTACCAGGGAAACATCAATAATATTGACAACACACACACACACACACACACACACACACACACACAAAACACCACACGCGGACAAACACACACACACACACACACACGTGTCCCCACGTACACATCATCACAGAGAAGATGTCTGAAGGGCAGATTGTGTCTAGACAGTGTCCATGCACTAGCAAACATGGCACTGGTGTGTGTGCTGCCCCCTGCTGTGACCAGGACGCAATTACACCCTCCACACACTGTGAAACGCCCTGCGCTCACACCACAGTGTGTGTGTGTTGGCCTTGGCACATGCAGGGCGCCCGTGTGACAAAGTACAGACCGCTCTATCTGACTCATTACTGACCCCCCATCCCCCCCCCCCCCCCCTCAGGGGGGCTTGTGGGTTGTAATGCCTCATCAGCAGCAGGCGGCTCCCGTTGTCCTCGGCTCCCGTTGTCGTGACGCCAGCATCTCGTATTGCAGACGGCGCCTTCTGCTGGCATCAAAAAGGCAGTGCGCTGGGTCATTTTGACCCGGAGGACAGCGGGAGGGTGAACTGTGTTAATGCGTTTTCCTCACAGCAGGTGTCCCTCATACTTAGTAGCACACCACAGAAATCATCAAGGCCAGAACACAGAGATAAATAATGTGTTTGAAACCTGAGGACAAGAGGGCTAAAAGCTTTATCAGCTAGAGAATAATTTAGGTAGAACATAAAACATTTTTTTCTTAAGTTTTAATAGCATCTCTTTGATGTAAAGAATCCATGCTTTCAATAAAAATGAGATTTCAAATCATCATAATCACATCGCTGATAGTTCCTGAGCTGACAAAACTAATGACTTTACTGACAAAAGAATATTATTTTGACATGTCTGCTAAAAGGCAATTATGACCACGTGACAAAGGTCAAAGGGTCACACTGAGTGATGGTGGTATGTTTTGCGCTTCAGACATCCATAGCTGCCCTGCCAAATGACAAGCACAGTGCTGAACTACGACACACACACACACACACACACATGGATTGCTTTGCATTAGCCAGAGATAAGGAGGTAACCCCTGCTGCACACACACACATGCACACACACACACACACACACACGCACACACACACACACACTACACACACACTCATGCACACACACACACACACACACGCACACACACACACACTACACACACACTCATGCACATACACACATACACACAAACACACAGGGTGTCCCAGCCCATACATGACCCCCCCTCACTAATCCCTCATGTGTTCTGCGTTAATCTTAATGGGGGCAGGGGGATTCATAGCTGATGGAGGATAAGGCCTGTGTCTTTTACATAAGGCCTGTGTGCTTGCTGTCAACATCCCCATCACACTAGTTACAGTGTACTGTATCTAGACACAGTACACTGTGTCTATACACAGTACACTGTAACTAGACACAGTACACTGTGTCTAGACACAGTACACTGTGTATAGATACAGTACACTGTGTCTATACACAGTGTACTGTATCTAGACACAGTACACTGTAACTAGACACAGTACACTGTAACTAGACACAGTACACTGTAACTAGACACAGTACACTGTAACTATACACAGTACACTGTAACTAGACACAGTACACTGTATCTAGACACAGTACACTGTATCTAGACACAGTACACTGTATCTAGACACAGTACACTGTATCTAGACACAGTACACTGTATCTAGAAAAGTACACTGTACTAGATACTAGACATGTTGGATGGCCATCATGCCAGCCTATTAGATACAGTCACAGCATACTCAGCATAAGCAGTAGTTGTTCCTGGAACAACACAGCTACTGCACAGAACACAATAAAGAGACAGCAGCATTTTCCTTGAGTTGCTGAAGCTACCTGAAAGCTAAAGTGTTTTGTGATTGGTTGGAAGGGTGGAAATCACTGAGACAGAGTGTAGCCTTACATTATTCAGTGGCCGCACCATGTATATCTATGGGAGAAGAATAGATCCTTTATACTCTGAATTGAAACTGTATAGATAAAGTTACCAGTAAAATGTAGTAGTTCCTTGACATTTATCACATTATTTTCTTTTCAATAACCTACTCTATATTATATAAAACTGTTCCACTGCTGAAGGAAATTAATATCGTACTACTGTAATGTTACACAGATGATAAAAATGATCTATGTATGGTACATTAAAAAGCTGCCCTACAACCAATGTTTAAAATTACTTTTAATTGTTTTACAACTATCAATTACAAAGGTTTATGGAATTTAGGCTATTTATGTAAGCTATATATTTATGTAAGCCTATTAGAAGATCCTTCATTCATAAGGGAATTCCTCAGGTGAATATATTTGTGAGCATACAAAATAAAAATAAAACACACACACACACACACACACACACACACACACAGGAACAGTTATTTTGTCATTAGCGTCTTGATAGTGTAAACTCATTACCTTGCAAATGAGCAAACATTATGCATCAGTATGGAAGATGACCCAAGGAGAACACTGGACACTTCCACTACAACAATTTCAATCCATATACAGTATAACACAAACGTCCATTTTGTTCTTACACATTAGCACTGAGACGGCTAATGCTAGCATCCTTCGCATATTTTACATTACATACAATCTACAATGTTTTTACTGCACCTATTGTAATGACCTCTATCAGTGACTATATGCGGTCCAATAAACACGTACTGTATTTGTATGAAAGGTTTGAGATTGTTCTTTAACCCTCCTGCTGTCACAATGACCCAAATCACTAGCTCTTTGTGGCAGATAGAGGGCGCTAAACCTAATTCTACAGCTTACACACACAT
>JAODUG010003597.1:0-11154 GCA_027564795.1 Aphredoderus sayanus
AAACCCTCTTACGAAAAACATACTTCCCAAATGAAAACATTAAAAATTATGACATTAAATCATTAAAAAAAAAAAAAAAAAAAAAAATCATGGGTCTGATTTCAAATCAGGATGAGTGTTTTTACTTTGCTGAACATAGCAGTGTGTTTTTGGCACTCCAGCCAAGGAGAACTACTCCTGTAAAGACACTGCAGCACAATGCAGGGAGCAGTTACACTTCAGGCTATGCATTCCTGAGCACATGGGCATGCATATATATATATAAAAAAGAAAAGAAAGGGAGAACAGAATGCCACTGTGCAGTTATAAAAACTGAACAACTGGATATACTCCAGAATAGGCCTCTGTTGTAAACCAATGGACTGAGCCGTGTGCAGAATGGGAGGAGGAGGGCATTATGTACGTGAAGTAAGGTGAACGCGGTGACTCTGTACAACAGCCGCCTCAACCCTCACGACACCCAGGAGCATCTCACCGAGAAAGATGACTAAATATGTGATGAGCCGAGCTGTGAGAGGATTCAGCCCCGCAAACATACACATGCATTCTAGCGTGTGCACACACACACACACACGCAGCATGGCTGAGACGGAGTGCACAAGGAGCCTGATGTGTGTTGGCACATGGTGGGATGGGGAGGGGCACAAAAGTGTGGGCAGTACTCCGGGAGAACCATGGTTGAGGCAGGGGAGAGAGAGAGAGAGAGAGACGCAATATTGTTAAGTAAACGAAAGCAATAGGAAGGGCTCGGCCTTCACTCAGGAACGGATGCCCTTCCTACTGTTAGTCACAACGTCTGGATCATGTGTTGACACAGAATGCACATCAACATCGTTACACACAGGTGATTCACACGTTTCAAGTTGGTTTGTTTGAACAAGAGCAGGATGGAAATTGGGGATCAGTCAGTGAATCTGTAATAGACTTTGAATGTATATGTTTGGACCTGCATGAAAGGAGGCTAGGACACAGGAATTAGTAATGTTCCCCTTAGCAGATCTACGAGCACCTGTCTAGTGTTTCTTGCCATTAGGATTCTTGGAGATACAGGGCTGGCCAAATGGCTTTATGAGCTAATCTACAGAATGTGTTGAATGGCAGGTCGGGCCCATCCTCCACCAAGCAACGTGCTGCTGTGGCCTTCAGCTTGATTGACGAAAAGGATGCACATGTCAAAGCAAAGCAACAGTCCTTGTAGAGCCCAATGCCACCCACAAAAGGTGTAGTGAGGTGATTGTTATAGTGATCATTGGCTGCTATGTTTTTAAAAGCCATCAGACCTCTGATGCTTCAGTCTCTGAGGCATCCTTATCTCCTCTCCACGGTAACAGCACACCCATGGATCTTCCTAGCTATTCCTTCTAGCAACACATAAAGGGCCCCATGGGAGATCATCAAGTCCCATCTCGCTCTCTCTCACACACACACACACACACACACACCTCTAAAGACCCATGCATGACAATCATGATAAACCAGGGGCTTTCATTATCTGCCCTATCCAGACAGACAGCCCAACAGACATAAGACACATTCATTAATACATATGGATGTCAATATCCAGTAAGCCACACACGAACACACATTCTAGATGATAAGAATTAAACTGCTGCTGCAATAGGAATGCAACCATGGAGCAATAGACGCAGTCATTTTGTGGACTATGCAGAACAAACCTGTCTCTCTTTACTGTATAGAGAGGCCTGGAATTTTCTAAGTCAGAATACAAAAACCATTTCAGAATGATGTAATTCGGCTCCTGCTGCTATTTTGACAAATATATTTGTAATCATATCCTGGAAGACGAAGGTCATATGCCACTTATGTGTATCAACACTAGGATTTTAAATAACTAACAAACAAACAAGCTCAGTCTTGTGCGTCTTGGATATGACGCATGATTAGAATGCTTGACGCTGCAAGCACACTGGAGGAAAAGAACTTTGAAATCTTTTTATGGCTAGCACAACATCTGCTGTTGTATTACGCAATGTGCTGTTGGTTCTCAAGACATTTTTAATACATTGTGTGATATAGTCATGACAATTGGTGCCAACGGCAGCAAAGAATGCAATGTTCCGAAAGCATGAACTATTTCAGTCATTCTGGATTTCAGTGGGAGCTTTTGTTAGCAGCAAATGGCTTCACTGTGGTGCCGTGTGGTAGCCAATGCCCCATTTTAACAGTACCTCGCATGGTTTGCCATACAAGTTCAACTAAAATAATGCATCTACCCGTTTCCAGATCTAAGGGGAACAGAAATTACCTAAGTAATATAAGGTTGTGCGCTCTAGAATTCACCAGGGAAATACACAAATCACTGCATATACTGCAACATCATTCTGCGACAGCTGAGATGTCGGGATCAGAGGGAATACACAGCTGAAAAAACAAGTGATCACAATCTAGCACTCTCACAGGTATCTGAGAAAACAAGGGCCGTTTACACAGCTGAGATAGTGTACTAATCCCAGCTGATGCTGAGAGAAGGAAATGAGAGCAAACGCAGACAAAAGAAAGGCACCAGCGGCAATATCACACCTTTATAGAAGCAACAGAAAGGACGAACAAAAAGAGGAATAGTCATGAGGGTGAAAGGCAGATTCGTATCACAGGTGCTTGCGCATGTGAGGCGTTGATCTCGGAGGAGCTCTCTGCTTATATATTCCACTCAAGGTCCAAAAGACTGTGTGGAGTCAGCATTGTCAGCACAGCAATATCTACCTCAGCTGTCTCGCCACAAGATTAGCAAGGCTCTCTATACACCACTAGCCTTGAACGACACACAGCAACAACACACTTGAACCTGTACCACATGGACTGGATTTGATCACATGGCAATGTGTTGACAGGATAGTGAAATGAGCTATTTTATCTAGGTTACTATCTATTATTTTAATTAATTAGCCAGCATAAAGACAAAACTGCATTCCTCAGTGAATGCTGGCTTGGACTGACAAGCCAATAATGTCAGAGGATTTGGCTGAAGACTTAACCATGATTTCCACCACACACAATGCCTGCCTCAAAATGGCTGAAGTTTTTTGATTCAAGTGCAAGAATTCCGATAATCACTTGCACACCACCAAGAGAGGTGGCTTTAAAAATGAGTTTCCATGCCTGCTGGAATATTGAGCAGAAACATTTCAATTTACTCTTCACTCACTGCAGATGGTGTTTGTGCACAAGCCCTGAACATTGTTACTTACACGTCTAACAAACATTATTTTCTGTGTGGACACATACGGAATTACCTCAGTGTGTGTAGCGTAATCTGTGGGTGTGTGTCTGTTTACAAAAGGCATACATTCAATTTGAGTCATTTAGAGTTGTACTGAGATTTGTCAAATCTTTGTGTCAAATATTGTACAAGATCGTATAAAAGTAAAGCAAAAAAAGAAATATCACAACAATATACAGACGTATTATATAGACTGGCAATTACTGTATGGTTAGACGTCAATGAGCAGACACATGGAAAGCTGTTTGAGTTTTCCAACTGCCTAATAAATTCCTCTTTCACTTTCCGTATACATATACATATGCAAGATTACATTGTCCCCAAATATGACAGACCCAATTTTCTTTCAGTTGATCTCTGCAGTAGCCCATATGGAATAATTATTGATCCAGCCCTTCTGATCCCATATTGTCTAGCGCACTGAACAATGTCTGAAACACAGGTAGGCCTACCAATTTATATAAATTATAAGTTAGACAGATGTGAAAAATAGCTATTATATTTTAGCATATATAATATAATGTATATTATCAGTGTATCTAACACTGTCTATCTAATTTGATAGATAATGCTTTATGTCGCCTTATTGCCTGTCTCGAGAAAAAGGTAATTATTTTGACATTTTAACGCTATAATGGGTCACATAAAAATAGGCTACATTAAAAAAGCAAAATGAGCTTGGATAGAGCAGAAATTCATACAAAACAAATTCTTCTGTCTGAGAAAGGTCATCGCATTCGTGTTTTGACTAACCACGTCATTGGACAAAATAGCAGGTCAAACATTAAGCTCACATTCATACCTCAATATAGCCGGCTAGCGCTGGAACGACAATGCCCAAAATAAGGACAGATATCGCTGGGACTGAACCCATCTTCAGAGATCTCCGGTTATGCGACTGTAAATAACTTGTATCCCGCAAGCTATATATAAATAAAAGGCGTTGTCCAGATTTCAGGGACCAAAACAAATCCTGTGATAGATTTTCTAATCTAGTCCGGTGAGAGGCACAAGTCCTCTTCCCCTTGTTTTTTCCGAGATCGACAGAAAACGCTGGGAAGGCAAGCGTGTGTCTGTGCGAAACGTGAACAGGCTGTGGCGCGCCTCGTCTGCTGTTGGTGCCCTCCCTATATTTTCTCGTCGGAGACACACAGCGCCACTAGTTGACCAGTTACTGGTGTAGCAGGTAGTCCTAAACTATGGATATGAAATAACATGACGATTAAAACAGCTAGCCCTCATTCCTGGCGTTGATTATCAGACTGCTCAATGAAAATAGGCTATAATCTTGTTTTATAGGCCATATTATTTTTGTTGATAAAATATGCACGTTTTAGTGAATATATGCCCAATATTTTTAAAACACCCCCTCAATCGTTAGCTAATTTATCGAACACGATCGTGTTCCATAAATTGTCCATATAATCTAATATAAAAACAAAACGCGTAACAGTACAGGCTATAGGCCCGTTTCTCATATGTTAAATTTGTATTTACGAGGAGTAGGCAGCCTATACAATGAATGCAGAATGATTTGATGGAAATATAAATTCGGCGAATATACATATACATACATTTACTTCATATGTTACAATGCCTTTGAGTTTCTAGCACAATAAATGTGAACGTTCTCAAAATAAGAGCACGTGACGATGAAAAGCGACGCACTACGTCATTTCGGCGCGCTACAAATATAAACACATTAGAATCATGGAGGAAGGTGAAGTAGTTCTTTTGTTGGCAATTCTTTTTTATTTTTGCGCTATCATGTGTGAGTCTGCTGTTAATAATAGACGCGCAGAGGTAGAAGAGGCTATTCAATACGCCAAAAAAACAAGAGCTCAAAAGAGAAAAATGATTTTAAATAGAATTGTAGAGCTCGACTGGGACTTGGCTGAGACAGAAAGTCGGCGCCGCAAACAAAGAAGACTGGTAAGAAACGTCAATGGCAAGAATGTTAACTTAAAAACAAACGGCACACATTTACAATGCAATGTAATATTGTGTTGGTACGTTTGCTATTTGTTCCAGATGCTTGCATACCTGCGAAACCGTCGTGTTTCACCATCAGTTTGGGTCCACAATAGAGCTGCCAAATGGTGGGAAAGTGTGGTTCCAGGCTTCACAGATGACCAGTGGATAGATAATTTCAGAATGACACAAGACACATTTCTTCACCTGTGCAATCGGCTGCAGCCTGAGATGCAGAAAAGGGACACCAACTATCGCCGGTGTGTGCCCCTCCAAAAAAGGGTAGCCATAGCACTATGGAAACTCTCAACTAACTCTGAGTATAGGAGCATTTCAGACCTATTTGGCGTCGGCATTACAACGGTTTGCCGTTGTGTACACGAATTCTGCGCTTCTGTTCAGAAGGTACTGATGCCAGATGTCATTCAATTTCCAAATCCAGGGAAGCTCAAGGAAATGGCTGCAGACTTTGAGTGGAAGTGGGGATTACCTCAGTGTGTTGGTGTTATTGATACAGCACACATACCCATTTTGCGACCGGAGGAGTACGACACTGACTATTCCAACAGCAATGGCTGGCACTCCATCATGCTGCAGGGAGTTGTGGATGGGAAGGGACTATTTTGGAACATCTTTACAGGAATGCCTGGAAGTGTGCATGATTCCAGAGTTCTGTATTCATCAGCATTGTGGAAACTGGTAGATAAAGGACTGTTACTTCCAGAGCAGAGTAGGCTTATTGGTGGACATGATGTAGGGTACTACATTCTTGGAGATGCAGCATATCCTTTAAAAAGTTGGCTTATGACTTCTTTCTCTGATAATGGTCTGCTGACATCACAACAGCATCTGTACAACTACAAAATCAGCAGAGCATGGGTTGTTGTGGAAAATGCTTTTGGCAGGCTAAAGGGTAGATGGCGATGTCTACTAAAACGTAATGACTGCAACATAGACAAAGTCAACTCAATGGTACTAACTTGTTGTGTCCTCCATAACATCTGTGAAAGTAAGGGTGAGGAGTATAGAGAAGAATGGAACTCCTCTGTGCCATTCAGCCAGCCTGAGTTGACAGCTAGTTCAGAGGTTCATGGAGTAGAAGTACGGGAAGGCCTGATGTGCTATCTAAATACATTGTAGCTTATTTTTATTCAGTATACTGTTAGATATTTTATATGCTTGTATTTGCTGTATGCCAACCTACTTTTGTATTTAAAAAAATTCACAATTTTTAATTTGGCCCATTTTTCTGAAACTGCCTATACTGTGCCATGCATTGCTTTACACTTTAATTCGCATGAATTTTCTTGAAAAATGCAACTCTAAAAAGGTTTAACTTGAATGTAAGTTTAAAATGGAAAAATTAAATAATTCATTCAGTGAAGTGCCACAACACAGATGGGCCAAGACAACAAGTGTGGGCATACCATGGCAGTATGACACGTCTTGTCCAATTCCAAACTTTCTATAGGACAAACAGCCCCAAATAATGGGGCTGTTAGAACTACGCCACCTACCAAATAATTCCTAAAAGCAACTGCCTTCAAAGAGCCTATAATATAACACAATCCTTATTTAATTATAAGTGAGGAAATTGATTTATGAACAATTGATTGTTCCATTTTGATTCAGATTTAACCATTTCACAAGTGTAACTGTATGCTAGAGAAATGTAATTGGATTTCATTATTTCACAAACAAAAAATACTCTTACATTCAGGTGTAGAAGCAGTCTGTCAAGTTTAGTGCTGTGAGGAAATGAGTGAGTTTTTCAAGGTGTAACAGGGTTTAAAAAGTAAGACTGTTTAAGACCATTATGAATTCAATTTATTGCTTTATTTTTCTGACTTTCCATGCGACTAATACTGTCTCTTTTTTTTTAAACAAAGTTCCTACTTTTTTTTTTTGCAGATGGTGCAGCGGGCTTCAAATTAACAGGCTCAACCAAGCTAAATGCCGCGTTCTCCAGCCAGATCTCATTGAATTTACACTTGCCCATATATGATGAAACAATAGTTAAACTATTTTATTTGAGATAGGCCAAAAAAGGGTCTGCAGAAACCCTGACAATCACATTAGTGTGAATTAATTTGACAATGTGTCAGTACATAATTTAAGGTGTTCAATATTTCAAAATTGTTTCTTTTCCAATTTTTACATACAAAAGCACTCTTCCTTCAGACAAGGCACTGCATCTACTGTTTGTACACAGAATTGTTACTGTATGCAAGCATATTAAAACTAAGCATAGTACGCGACTGCCACAACAGTGAACCTCCGAGAAGGGTGTTGTCACCCTGAGACAAAAACATTTAAATGCATATTGCCACAATGTACATTTATTTAGAAGTAGTACAATGCATAACACTGTAGTGTGTAATGTTGACAATCTTGATTATTTAGTATGAATGCAGATATCGTTCAGATACTAAACTTGCATTCCATATTTATTTGCATTATTATGCAACATTAATAAAAAGTCTAGTCCAGTGGTGGATGCATTGGACCGCCATTTTTGTCCAAGACTTGGACAAGCCGGTCAAGGACAGATAGAAAGCCTTGTTGAAAGGCATGTTGTTGTAGTCTTGCTTCCCTAGCTTCGGCAGCTTGCTCCTGTCTGAGAGCAAATTCTCTCTCCCTTATTTCTGCCTCTTGGGCATCGTGTTCCAGGAGCAGCTGAAGATAGCGTTCCCGCTGCTCATTTCCCTGCCTCAGAATTTCTCTGTTCACATCCTCCATCTCCACCATTGCCTCTAGGAAATCTGAGTCTGTTTTCCTTTTCCCTGGAAACAGACAAATAGCAGTCAGATCTACTGGATATTTGAGGGGTTTATTACACAGCATCATGCTTTACATTTAGATTGTGTAAAACCAAGATAACAGCTATGCTAGTTAAAAAATCTCCAGTTTCTTACTTTTGAGACGTCTGGGATTTATTTCAGGAGAGGCAGGGCAATGACTGCTGGAAGCTGTGGGGGAATCCATGAAGCCAGGCTCAGTGGGTTGCACGTCTGAAAAATAAACAATGGGTAGTAGTGTACTATTAGTAATATATGTGGCCATGCCAGTTACCACTTGCACCTAACCTAGCCAATAACGTACGTTCCAATGTCGACAAATCTTCATTCTTGTCCCTCACGTCGTCTAGCAAAACTGTGGCAGAATCTTGTGAGCCTGGACCACCTGAGTATTCTGGTCTTTGGCCTAGAATAGCGTCCATTGCCTCGAACCATTCACATGTCCCACTGTTTGAGCCACCCATGTTAATGCGGTCTTTAATTTTTTTGTATTCATGCTTCATTTTTTTAATTTTCCCTCGGCACTGCTGAACTGAATGGTATATACCCAGTTCCTCTAAACGCGAATTAATTTTTTCGTAGACGTTTTCGACCCGAGTTGTCGAATCAAACTCTCTTTGAATATCGTCGTCCGACCAGATATTAATTAAAGTGCGCACCTCTTCGTTAGTCCAAATTTTTTTTATTGATTCCATTTCCATGCTTCCGTTTGCGTCCGAGGCAATAGAGTATGCAGGTTTGTGTCCAAGAACTGCGTCCAGTTTTTCGTACCATTTACTGATCCGTTTTTTTGACCCACAGCGGTTATTGAAGTCTTTTATTTTTTTGTAATCCTGTTTCAATTTCTTTATTTTTTCCCGGCACTGTTTGGATGAGTGACATATTCCCAATTCACCTAAGCGCAAAGATATTTTTTTGTAGACCTTGTCATTCCGAGCACTCGACTCAAACGCTACCTGCATCTCATTCTCCGACCAAATATTAAGTAGAGCTTGCACCTCGTCGTTGTCCCACGAATTGGTCGCTTTTTGTATTTCCATTTCAAAGTTTTGCATGATTGCTCAAATCTTGATCCTGCAGATCGTTTTATTTATTTAAATTTGTTTCGTGGTTCCTGGTTGTTCCGCGTGGCAAATATCGCGGCTTTTTGTTTGACCAATCGCTGATGTTCAGCACAACAAGCTCCACACATTTGACCTGCTTTCCTGAAATGAGAAATTAATGTTGAATGGGTTAGCAAATATAACATTTTTGTACTAACCCCTACTGTACCTTGTTAAATGTTTTTTTGTTAAACAGGATAAAACAGGGACACACCTGGTCTATCATTGAAATCTGTATTTTATTTTTTGTAGTTTTTGTTATAAAGTTTAAAACCAATTACAAATATAGTTACTAGAGCCTTTTCCTAAACTTATATTAATTTCACGACCGTATAACTATTTTTAGGGAAATTATAAATAATCGCCAATCACAAGACACCTGCCTGAAAGTTGCTAGGAAGATTATGGTAATATATGCAATGCAGCCATCTCTGCAGCTACCATTCGAAGGTAAGAATTTGAACGTTTTCACAAAATGTATACAGAAATAGTGGTCATTTTTCGATCTGTTTTATACCAATAGTCCATTACATCCTCTTTATAAATATGAATTCAACGCGCGCGACGGTTTAGTGCATTACTATCGAAAGAAAATAGAGGGAATTCGTTGGGTCTCTTCAAATGTAGTTGTTGTTGTTAGTCCCACCCAAAATGGAGCCGTGTCTTCCTTGTTCCACTCTGTAAACCGAAGGCTGGGCTCAACTAGAATGGAGGACGGGTGGGTCTAGCCAAAATATTCAGGGCTTTGTCGCCGTAAAACCTGTTTTGTTGAAACTGTATAATTTGGCTCACGATATACGTTAGATAAGTAATGTTTATCTCCAAGGTCGCCCTTACATTGAAATTATATGGCGATAATGCTAATGTCGCGATGCAATAAATTCCCGGGTTTCTGCAGCGGTGATTTTTGTGGTATGGTCCGGTTGGGACCGAGAACTTGCTGGGTTAAAATAGGGGGGAATTAAATGTTTTATTGATTGCAATTACTATTTAGACCAATATATCTGAACAACAGCTGGTCCTGTTGTGTAGATGTACTGTAGCATTTTGGCACAGTTTTACCTGCGCGTTTTCGTGCAAACATTAGCCGCGTTTTTCCTCAAACCCCTACTGTGGTTCATTTGACTGTTCTGTAAGAAGTGGCATGCTGGTTTATTTTGGTGTTCCTGCCGTCCAAATATAACGTTTCAATGCATTCGAAAGTCAAAATTAATGTGTGTGCAAAATACAAATGACTGCACCCGCATTTATTCAACATACATATACTAGTTATGGTCTGTTATCGTGTAGGTTATCAATATAACGTTGCAATGAATGTCGAAGTTGCTTTCATAACCACATAAACAATACTGAATTTGTAAAATCCTCTCAGATATAGTCTCACAAGGCCCACAGTGCACCTATTACACTGAACGCTTGGTGAATGCCAAATATAACCATTCGTGCATTCTTTTGAATATTATTATTTTGTCGTTGCATTATCACACTTTTCTCATAATGTCTGTTGTAGGTTTGGAGTATGTGAATTGCTGATAGCCCTGGCACTTTGCTACTATGGAGACTAAACAGGAACCATCTCCTGTATGGAGCCAGGCTCCTAATAATGAACCTGGCAATTCCACCCAGGTCTGTTTTGTATTAGACATTCACTTAACAACATGCACACATGCCACAGTTTGCTTCATTGTCCCCTGCCCTGGCATTTTGAACCTATTATCTTGGCACCCTTACCTTGACCCTACTTTAAAATCTGTCTTGTGTTGTGTAACTGGATTGCAGGTACATTTTGAGGGTGGCACAGTGGCCCAGATAGTATACAGTGATGACCATCAAGACAGGGGACAACAGCAGGTGGTTTATACTGCTGATGGGAGCTCTTACACCTCAGTGGAGTCTGCAGAACATACACTGGTCTACATACACCCAGCAGATGGAAGCCAGGTAATAATCCCCGTGGTCGGATTCAGCATTAACCCTCGTAATGTACTCGTAATATAGTATTTAGCCACACGGCGGCGCCATCTGATTGTGTATGATTTGT
>JAODUG010003599.1:0-11154 GCA_027564795.1 Aphredoderus sayanus
TATATATATATATTTCATTAATATGTATTTACTATATATAGTAAATACATATATATAAATATTAATTAAACATTGAATTATCAACTTTTTTTTATTAATTATTCCCTCCCCACCCCCCACACATCCTTTGACCAATCACCTCAAATTGAGACTCAATCAGTGAGTAATTAATACTGTTGCCTCAGCAAACCACACACATTGTGTGTGTGTGTGTGTGTGTGTGTGTGTGTGTGTACGTGTGTGTGTTTGTGTTTGTGTGTATGTGTATTGTCATATCACAGAGAGAGAAAGGGTGAAAAAATACAAAGAGAATATAACAGAATGGATGTTTGTATCTTCATCAATTTATCTGCTTGAATATGTTGATATTGTCATTAGATGACCATATCAATGTGTGTGTGTGTGTGTGTGTGTGTGTGTGTGTGTGTGTGCGTGTGCGTGCGTGCGTGCATGCGAGCATGCGTGTGTGTGTGTGTGTCTGTGTTCTGTTCCATTCAGAACTCATTAGCTCAAACACTGCAGTACACAAACATGCACACACTCCAGCCTTTTCTTCACTGCTTCTGTTGCATTGCAACAGAAACAGCTGGCCAATAGAATGAGAGTAAGAGGTTGCTAAGCAACAATGGTTTAAAAAGCAAACACCCTCTGTTAGCATGTCAGAGCTAATTGGCTAGCTAACTGGCTAATTGTCTTTGAGCTCAGGATTTTCTATTGATAACCTCAGACAGCCGGGCACTTTCCCTAATAATGAGCCTAGCAACCACAGCAGGGTGAAAACATTCTCACAATGAATTGAATGTACAGTACATGCAACGCTGACAACATACAATATTTCTATTGCTATCTCTATCTTCTACCATGCCAAAATCGTGTAAAGTGGGAGTTGCATGAACTGTAACCTGAGGACAGATCGTGCAATGTCTTTCACCCATTTCCAAGCAGCCGCAGGATTTATTATATTGTGATCTCCAAACATGCAGTTACAGTATCTGTGGAGATCATTTTGGAGACTGTGTAGCCTATATGGTATATTGTATGTTGTTTACCATATACTTTTACTCCTGTTATTTGTGATGTACATGGGTATTTTAAGTCACATTTAAATTAAACTAAATGTAATCATTTAAGTCATTTAATTTGAATTAAGTGCAGTGTCTCATTCCATCTGGCCCATTGCGCCTGTATGCCATACTATATCACTTCTTCATAATCTTACTGCCAACATATTCTGACAAAATACCCATGTCAATTATAAATAACATGAGTAAAAATATCAAGTAATCAACAAAGAAACAACATACCAGTTACGAAATTATCTCCACGTGCATGTTTGGCAAGAGCCGAGGTTCTATGTCAATTCACTTTCTTCAGTGCATTCACCCATTGTTTGCGGTGATCAGGACATAATTCTTGTTTGGAAATGTGTAAAAAGATATCACACATCTGTCTCAGGTAATGTTTGGGCAACCCACCACTTCACATAATTTGCTGGCATGGTAGAAGATAAAATAGCAAGTATAAATATTGTTTGTTATCACCTTTGCAGTGTTCTGAGGTTGTTTTCACCTTACTGTGGTTGCGCTTGCTATGTTTTCATACTGTATCTATTTTAAACATTTGAGCCAAACAGATAAACAATGCACACCAGTCTTAGCAGGAAGTCAATTAACACCTCCTTGCGATGCAATGTCTTAGTTGAAAATAGACCCATAGATACAGTCCATCTTGCACCTCATAAGATTTAGACTTTTGACTTATATGACAAAAAAAGTTTGGTTATACATGTGGACACTAAACACAAATGTTAAACACATGATCATGTGTTACAAAAGTATTACTAGTCCATTAAATAATGCTTTAAAATGTTATTAAATGTTTCCTTTTTCAAAATGTAACCACATTTGATATGCATCTTAAGTTGGTGGGACACATAGTTTAATGACATATGTTACAGGCATGTATTTCGTTAAGGTCATGATTAGTATTTAATGTGCTGTTTAAATAAATAAAAATCAATCAATCAATCAATGTATATATCACTCTTCATACAAATGCATGTAACAAAGTGCTTCAAACTACAAAATCATTAAAAACAATACAATAAAAAAAAATAATACCACCACCATATGTAAACCTATCATCCCAACCTTCCAATCACAAACAAGAACCAGGGAAATCATAAAATCAGTCCCATTCCTACCATCCCCGAAACACAAAAAATCCGGGGACCCCAGACCCGCTCCCCAACCACTTCAATCTCATTCAGAGAATGGAAAACTGGAAGGAGCCCACACACCAACATACCCCAGACCCCCAAGGATGTGGCACCAGGGGTGCATCACTGAACACAGACAAAACACAGGTGGCTAAATGGACCAGCTCCCCCAGCTAAACCCCCAGGCACCACCCACGATCCAGCCCACCAACCAGGCACCACCATGCCACCACCATAAGCAGAACCCCGGAGACAAAACCACAGAAGCACTAAATAACCCAATCCACAACAAACTTCGCAAAATACCACCTTGGCTTACTTGCATACATACTACATACTCTGTCTCTCTCCCAAATGCTCTGTCATGTTAAAGATAGAGTCAGGAATGCTGCAGAGGGATTGTTGATATTTGAACAAAACAAAAACACCTCTCCCATCACTGCCATAGGGTGCTCCCTCAAAAGCTCCGCCTCCTACTGACTGATTGACCATGCGTTGCCAAGGCTGGGATAGTGTGTGTGGTGCGGTCAGGTGCAGTCTGCACCACTTTGTTTGTGTTCCCGTCTAGAGCCATGTTGGCAGATTGCTTTTTCAGCGCACACAGAGAACATGCAGCTAGCGGACCATGAGAAGATATGTGTTGAATTTGACAAGAAGTGTACAGGTATTAGATTGTCTTAGAATTTCTGACCTGTAAACTGTGAATCAATGTGTTGTGAAACTTCCTCTAGCAGCTTGCACTTCACACTGCATTGCTTTCATATTTTGCAAATATCATTATTTTAAGTTTTTTGTACATAAGGATTAAGTACAAGTTCAAATGTTGGTGTTTATCCGTTTTATCTCAATGCAAAATCCTCAAAGTCTGTGGCATTAGCTTTTTTGAGAGCTAGAGACCAGAGAATATCTACACTGCTCTCTACCATATGAAGACCTTTCAATGCAACACTCGAGGTTATTCATTAAGTAAATTAATTCATAAGTAAACATTTATCCAATTTGAGACATATTCATATGGGTAAAATCACTGCACAGCGTTTAAGGTCTTGTCAGGGTTCTGGGAATGGTAAATACTTATATCTGTCAATTGGTAATATTATAATTATGTCCACTGTCCAGTGTAATTGTATTATGGAATAGACCCTTCTAATGAACCGTGACAGCCCTGGTGAGTGTCATGTACAGAACTAAACCCCAGAAAGCATTGTCACTAAATACAGTTTACTTCAGTCAATATTGATTCATTAGTGCAACTAATTGCATAAGTAAGAACAGAAATAGTTTAGATTCAAACATAAATCAGAACCAACACACACACAAACACACACACACACACACACACACACACACAGTAAAAGAGACATTAATGGTGGTAGATGATGATGTTGTAACTGTCAGACTGAAGATGGTTCTAACAAACAGGTCGATCTCACTGACAGGTTAAACTGAAGCCATTTTCACTAAAAGCTTTTAAACCATCATCATCACTGAAGAGACAAAGCTAGTTGCTAAACTAAGCTCAAGACATCTTGCTGAAGCTCATGTAGATAGACAGGTGAACAGACAGACAGGAAGCTTGTTAAGTGACTGGCTGAAGAAATAGCTCTATGCTTTGTTTTTATTTACAACATGTAAATAAATCCCCACACTGTACATGTGTTATTATACTATTATAGTAAAAGGTATTAGTATTTGAAGTCATTCCCACATATTAAAAAGAAGAAATAAACAATCTGACATGTTGGAACTGAATTTGGAATTTGCTTAACTCATGAGCCTCCTCCATTTAATTATCTGGTTAAATAAAACCCCTCTAAGGCTATAAGTCAGCTTTCATTCATTATTAGCAAGATTCAGGAGAGGTCATTACATAACAAGTGCTCAGTAATTTGATTATTCATTACCCATAAACATATTTTTATTCACCCACTGTAGTGGAAATTGTGTTAATCTCATCACCGTGCTATGTCCTGCTGAACTACGTAGAGGCGCTGTAGAGGACATTCAGGGCTTTTAGGTTTTGGGATGTGTAATGATATCCTTTTTCTGTTTCATGAAAAATCACCATCACAAATTACATATTTAACAGAACTAAGAACAGTATGTATTTTATTTTATATAACTATAATGTAGATGACTGCTTCTAGAAAATACATAAAAATTACATACAGTACAAACAAAAAAGTTGATAAAATGCTGTTAACAATTACCAACTGCTGAACTCATCTACAAAGTGAGTTTGTGCTCAATATTTAAAAAGGACAAATGTTTGTCATCAGACTAAGTATATGAAAGACAGATTTGTAATCTGATTACCATTTAATAATACTAAATTATTTACTGCAGTCTGTTTCTAATGTACATTATTTTAGGATAATACCAACCAAAACAGAGAAGTCTATCTAGTCTAAAAATATATAATTCATGTTTCTGGATGTAAAATCACCCAGAGGTGTTTTATTTTTTATTATTATTATTATTATTATTATTATTATTAAATATATTACATATTTTATTCTATTAAGTTAGTTTCTATTCTATTCTATTAAACATTTAGGTCATTTAGCAAATTACTTTATCCAAAGCAACTTAGAGTGAGTGCAATACTTAATTTTATTAATTGAATTGAATTGAATTAATAGAAAAATATAACAAAGTATTAAGAAGCAGGTAGTGGTTCGGCATCTTGCACAAGGATGCTTACAGGTCAACCATCCTAACCACAGGACTGTTATCATTAGACACCAAAACCGATTATATATATTATATTAAACAGTTTATGAACACTATTTTCTTTGTACGTTTTAGACAAACTGTTGCTAGCTGGAAGAGGAGGAAGGAGGTGATACTCACCAGGAGGAGAGACAAGAGGAGCCACAGCCAGCTGGGGATGGAGAGAGGGGACATCTCCCTCTCTTCTGTCTTTCTCTACTCTCACTGTAGAAAAACAGACATGTTGAATTGCTGTATTGTCATAACCACACATTATGAATGATCGCAACCTTTGACAGACATTACGTCAAGTCATCTCTTTTTGCCAACACCTGCCTTGCAACATTTAGAAGACACATTCTACAACAGACTCTCATACCCTGCCCTGACCAACATATTCTTTAATAACCTGTTCCAGAACTGGTTGCATTATTATACTTACTCCTAAAGCACGTATTTCAGGCCCCAGTAGTTATGTTTTGAAGCACACCTGGTAATAGTGGCTGCAATGACATCACACTAATGCTTCTGGGGGTGTGTCCACTGGGAACAATCTGATTGGACAGTGGAAGTGGATCTTCTGAAGTGATCCAGTCGGTCACCTGAACACATGTGAGTTAGAGTTAGCACGACATGCTAATAAGCACACTTATACTGTACATTGGGCAGGGAGGATATTGGGAGGATGTGTGTGTACCTTGGGAAAAGGTGAAGTAGATGGAAGCGTGAAGGAAGGATAAAACGCAGGGATTGAAACAACTTCTACTGCTGGGCGTTCCCACTGACAACAACAACAAACAGAGGCTACTTAGCAAGTATGCAGTCCCTAAAGTACTGGAACAGCACGGCTAATTCCTTTGTTTTTGCTGTACATTGAAGCACTAAAGACAAGTTCCACATCAAAAGAAGACGGCAGATACGAATTTGAGCTTTTATTTCCTGGGATTTTCATCTAGATTTGTTATACAACTTAGAATTTAGCGCCTATTGTATGGCCACCCCATTTTAAGGTGAGCAAACGTATTATGTGACTGACAGGTCTTTCTCTTTGGCCAGGTGTGTTCTGTTGGATTGGATGGATTGGTTTAACAACACGGTAAACATTTATGAATGTTTACTTTTAGCCTTAGGGTTTCAGCCTTGGATTTCGCTTGTAAAGACCGTATTTGTGTTAGAAAGGACAAGCATGAAGATCGGAGAGCTGTTTTTGTAAGAAAAGCAAGCCAATTTGAAGCTTAGAAAGAAGGGAAATTGGTCAGAGCCATTGCATAATCACTGGATACAGCCATTACAACAATTTGGAATGTCCTGAAAAAGAAAGAAACCGCTGAGTTGACCAAGGAAAACAACTGCAGTTGATGTCAGTCAGTAACATCACAAACAAGCTCCACAGAAAAGGGTTCAAGGTATCACAATCACCCATTTAAATAAGACAAAGAGAGAGCAGCAATGCAAAGGCTATACCACAATCCCAAGGTGAGATTAAAAGTTGCAAAGAAGTTAGGGGTTGAGTTCTGGAGCAAAGTTTTATGGACTGATGAGACCAAGATGATGGAAAGTGATGGAAATGTGGCCTGGGCTTGAATGGCTGCTTCTGTAGTGGGAAATTAAACAAAAACATTGAAGTGATCGAATAATTCTGACTGCACTGTACATGATTTAAAATGTAAACTGAACCTGCTGTTTGACAGCCTTGGCCGTAAAATAAGATACTTTTTTTTTAAACTGGGCTCTCCCACATTATAAAATAGGCTACTTGTTCAGTTCAACACTGTTTCAAGGTCAGTGAACGTGCAGACAAAGTCTGAGACACATAAACCCAGGGTGCTATTATAGCTAACATTAACTATGTGTGTTACCTGGATAACATGGTGTTCGTTAATCCTGACGAGTGGCCAGGTAGGTGGGGGCAGGGGGTAGAAGAGAACAGGGGGCGTGGCTCTGTAAAGCCCCAAGCTGGGAGAAGCCAATCGAAACCACGTATGGGTGGGGTCGCCACTGACAATTGCCAACGGCCAGGGAAATGTTACCATGGCAACGGGCTGGTGACCTTTGAACCTGGAGACTGGCAGCATCATGATGAACTCACCATCTGAACAGACATAAATATGATGAATAAATTCTAATACCTGATAAATAAATGAATAACTTCTAATCCATTTTCAATTAATCAATCAGCCAGACATCAATAAAGGCAAGTAAAGACAGAAAAGAAAGAGATAAAGTTAGATTGACAGGGATGCATAATGATAGGTAGACAGAGACAGGTAGACGGCCAGGTAAACAGAGGTATCTGACCTCTGACCTCAGAATATTAAGATAAATGTTCAATTGTATTCCAAAGTCTCCACCACCAAAAACTCACCAAGACTGTCATTTATGGGCTGGAAGAGAGTGCAAAACAGTACTTCTATCATATTTCTTAAGTTGCACTAAAAACGACTATAAACAACAAATACCAATAAGAAAAAATAAACATTAGTTCTATCGCTACAACTATGAATGCCCAGGGTCTGGCAGCGCTGCGATGAGACAAACCTACCAGGCAGTGGATTCAAAGGAGGGGAGCTTGGTGTCTCGGAGGGAAAAGGTAACATCCAGCATCGCAGCCCGGCAGTACTGCAGCAGCACTGAAGTACAACTGTAGTACTGTTATGTAGTCGTGCAGGCAGCGCTGATGGCAGAGCGCTGGAATGGGGAGAACAACTGTCTTGTGTCTCACACCAGCAGCTGCCCCCTCCCTCCCTCCCTGCCTCCCGCCCTCTCTCTGTCGACAAGCTGTCACGCACCGCTCTCCGGTAAATGGAGGCTGCGAGATCAAAGTGTCGCTTCTCCTTCTCCCTCGCAAGCACCGACTCTCTCCCATCTCCCCCTTCTGCTCCTCTGGAAAGGGAGGGGGGTCTTTCAAATGGAATCAAGATTCTACAACATCTCAGCATTTCCCAGTAGAACCAGTAGAATCCTGGGCTATACTGGTCAGCTCCCAGTAGACCCACTAGAAGACAAGTGCTATACTGGTCAGCTCCCAATAGAAGCAGTAGAATATTGATTCTACTGAGATATACTGGTCATCTCAGTGTCCCAAAATGCTGCGGTTGAATTTAACAGATGTATTATTATAACTTATATCAGCTATATTCATAATAATCCTGAGTGTCCTGGTACATCTCTAACTTGGTTTCAACCATTTATTTAAGTTTGGTCCATTTCCCACATGTGGTAGATATATATTTATTAATTTAGCTTTGATTCAAGTGACTTAAAATACATTTGTCAATATTGGATTAGGTCACCTTGTGCAAACAACATTGTTAGAATAATGACATGAGCAATTACCAGTTGTAAAGGTTAAACGTTTCACAACCACTTAGTCCTAAAAAAGTATTTTTTTTTCTGATTGTACCATGGTGCCAGGGGGTTGTGAGATAACAAGGTGTATTCCCTTGCAGAAGATGGGATGGGCAGTGACTGCTGTCCTGAATGCTGCAGGAAGCTCATACCACTACTGTAGCACCAGGGCAGAGGAATGTCCTGATTGAGCTAAGTTGGGGCTTGGTACCTGACCAATTCTTGGACGTATAGCGTGGGGTAGTTCTCTTTACTACACTAGTGTCTTGAATTGGATGTCAGTTACATGACAATTACAACTGAACTGCACAACAAAAACATTCTAAATGCATTTCCATTGCAGAGTTAACAATAACAAATTTATCAAAGTACAGAACAAATTTTTAACACAGAACAAGGTTCCATTTGTTGTGTCACCTTGAGGTGGCATGCTCAATTTCCTTATTGATGCTATCATGTAAATGATTCCCCTGGTAAATGAAATACAGCTAACACTCTGTGTGTGTGCGTGTATAAACATTTGCTGGTTGAATAATAAAATATGTTTATTGACTTCTGGATTTACCTTCAAAACAAACAAGAATTAAATGTTTGTATGGAGTGTGTGGCTGGGGTCAGACGTGAAACTAATCCTTAAATCTAAAATGGACCAGTAGTTCCTGATTATAGTGTGTGTGTGTGTGTGTGTGTGTGTGTGTGTGTGTGGTCTAGCTGCAGACAGACCAATCAAGCCAATAACCAATATCCACTCAATAACTGCTGAGAAGCATAGATAATGAGTTTGTCCTGTCAAGAGAGTACGTGACCAAGGGCTCTGTAATAATGAGGATTACACACACTAACAAGCATGTGCACACAGAGAATCCCTAAGACTCAACATTCACTGAAACAATTAGTGCAAGATGTTTTCAGGCACATGACACATGCACATGAAATAAATCAAGTTTTACCATAGGAAACAAAAGCCATTACTCATAAGAGACACTTTTTACATAACAATACAATTATCACAGTCAACATGATTAGGTGTGTATTCATAAATGGCAAGAAAGTATAAAACAGAGAGGGAACAATAGTCCAATTGGGACATCTAAGAAATGTGGCCAATACATAGATCTCCCAGTCCTGTGTCCATATAAAGATTACTGCTACTGTAGGTATATCAGAACAGTAAAAAATACATACAGTCCCAGTGCTGTCATATTAGCTCTTATAGGAATTACTGTTATACATGTCCTACAGCTTTTATGACCATTTAAGTGAAATTAATGCATGGAGAACAAGGCATTGTAATACAATTCACACAGCATTTGTGTGTATGGTTATTGGACATTTTCATACCGGGAGGGGTGTACGTGGCTAGCAGGCATCAGCATTTCTGCTCCAGTAGAGTTGAGAAAATTGATTTCTGACACATGTATACACACACAGTCATATAGACATTAAGAGTGATGTATAAGACATATTCTAGTATATAAGAGGTGGTAAGGACACAGAGAGTACCATAGTACTCAAGAGCAGCAGTTGGTCAATGGTGCGGTAACCGTTGCTTCGTGATATCATTCTTACCTTGCGAGCTTCAGTTTGACTTATCAGTAGACAACCTGGAAAGCGTTGCGCTTCAGTGCAACCCACAGTGGTTCTAACAAATCAGCGTTATACTGACAGCAGCATAGTTTAGGCATGATAGTCAGTTCATCCAATCATCATCCATCCTGCCAAGTATAGTATACTGAAATGTATTTAATACAAAAGCCTTTGTTGGTAATGACAGCTTCAAGGCGCCTCCTGTATGGAGAAAATAGTCACATGCATTTCTCAGGTGTTATTTTGGCCCATTCTTCCACACAAACAGTCTTCAAATCTTTATGGTGCTGTGGGCCTCTTTTATGAACTCTGCTCTTTAGTTCTTTCCATAGATTTTCAATTGGATTCAAGTCAGGTGATTGGCTGGGCCATCCTAAGTACCTGCCTTTTTCTAAATATTTTCTGTGCAACAAACAGATGGTTTGTTTCACATAAAGTTAGGATATCAGGTAAAGTTTGTAAAATATTAACTGGTTTATGTTCAACCAATCAAGTGTAAACTATAAAGCCACATCCCTATCCCGGTTTGAGCACTCTTCAGAAGGAAAATGGCAACCGCCATGATGATTGTCCATACATTTGCAATGCTAAATCTATGAAACCAAATTAAAATAATGATACACCAGACAATAAACCAATCATGCAACTTCTTTGTTTCCCCTAACAGGCTCCAAAAGATTCTTAATGGAAATATTAACCTGGGCCTTGATGCCATTTTGAATGTTTAAATTCCTTTAGGAGTATCCAGCAGAGTAACGCTTTATATTCTGGTACACACGCGCTAAATATTGATGGTCGGTCGGCCAAACTCCTGTCAGAAGGGTTTTGATGATGTATGTAGGTTTTGTGTGTGACTGTGCGTTTGTGTGCGTGTGTGTTGTCGGAGAGCAGACTGAATATAGCCTGTAATTGGAAACATCAATCTACTGACAGCCGCGCTCACACACACACACACACACACAAACACCCCCTTAATGCTTGTCTTGGCAGGTTCACCACACACACCAAAACCAACTAGATCCATTTACACACACACTTACAAATCCATTATTTTTTTTTCATGCTCTGATGCAGTGAGTGAAAGCCACACACACATTGTTTCTCTCTCAGTCGATTAAACAGGCCATTTGGATATGTGCTATGTCGGTAGACGTTTGTACACACTGCCCTCCACTGGATTTGGTGAGGATTCTGTGTGTGTGTGCGGTGTGTGTGTATATATATGTATACACACATATACACATACATACACACATATACACATACACACGCATACACACACACACACA